>PVJI01002743.1:32084-138749 GCA_004026765.1 Micronycteris hirsuta | reverse complement strand
GGCACGGGCTCCCCAGGCCACCGCAGGTCCAGCTGCCCCACTGCCCTCACTCGCAGGACCTGTCAGGCCCCTGGAGGCCCCGGAGTTTGAGACCTCCAAATCAGTCCACACCCCCTACACACCCTTCATTTTATAAAGGGAAACTGAGGCCCAAGAGAGAAGCTTGTCCAAGGTCACACAGCCAGTTAGTGGCGGCGCATGCATAAGGATCCAGGGGCCTGCTTTCCCTACAGCCACTTCTGCATACCACACTGACCTTCCAAGAATGTCGCCTAATCTCAGAGCTTGAAGGGGCCCTAAGGATGTGTGGTGTGGGGACAGCCAAGGTGCCATTCGCTTCTCGCAGAATCACTCCTGCATTGGCACAAGCAGGCAGGGTACCTCTGAGCTCCCCCCAAAAGCAGCGTTCTGGGTTCTGACGGCTGGACTCCGCATGCGCTGGCAGCAAGCTCCATGTCTGATGCGCTGCTGATAGAAGGCACTCAGCTGTGTGTCAGACGCTGTCTGCAGATATCAACGCCCTTGATCCTCTCAACCAACCCATCAGAGGTGCCCGTGATGCCCGTTTATTAGAGGAGGAAACTGAGGTTCAAAGAGGCTAAGCAAGTAGCCCAAGGCTGCTCAGCTAGTAATGGGGAGGCCAGGGTGCGCACACGGGGTCTGGATGGAGGCTGTGTGCACCGAGCAGCAGCGCCCCTCTGAAGGCTGAGCTCTTGCCACAGCCCCGCCTGCCCAGCCCGCAACAGGAAGCGGAGGCAGCCAGTCTGAGCGCTCACAGCAGCTCACCAGGGCATGTGGATTTAGGCTCTTTTGAGGAAGCCCTTCCAGGCTCATGAGAGAAGTGTTATCCACAGCCCATGAGTCACCCTGGGAGGAAGGCGCCTGGGCCTGGGGGAGCCGGGTATGGCTTGGAGTTGTGGGGTGGGGGCGGGGGGCCTGGAAGGACAGAACAGAGATCCCGACCTTTAGCCACTGAGATGGGGCGACCTCTGGCCCCGGGGGGCAGGAGGGGGCAGTGACTCACCCGGAGTCAAGGCTCCACACCCGGGAGGTACACACCAGCCTCCAAAGTGGAACCCCTGCACCTGTTCCCCTCGGGCTGCCCCACAAGAGACTGAGCCAGGCAAGCCCCCCTGTTCCTTAGCACAAAGCTCAAGTTTTCCCCGTGGGGAGAAGGCAGTGGTTCGCCCAAACTGCAAACTAAGAGGACTCCCTCCCCCCTCCCCCTGGAAGCACGAAGGGAGATTCCCACTTGTGAGCCCAGCCCCACGGCGGGGAAGAGCTGGAGCTGCGCCTGAGGCCTGGCCCCCAGTCTGGCAGCGTCCTGGCCCCCCTGTCTCCCAAGATTCCTGGCTCCCAAAGCGCTTTCCCACCTGGGGTTCCGTTTGTACTGGTTGACCCAGTAGCTGCTATTTTGTCCCATTTTACAGAGGCAGAAACTAAGCTTCCGAGAGATGCAAGTTATGTTCTCTTGCAACAAGGACCCCCTACTTCCACCTCGGCTCCACTATGGAGGCTGCTACCGGGTCCCCTTGCCCCCATTCGACAGAGCGGGAGGCTGAGACCCCAGCAGGGTCCCATAGACAGGTGGCAAGCAGTGGCCGTCTAGTTGGAGGGGGCTCAGTAGATCAGGGGCCCCTCTCACACACACTCACACACACTCACACACTCACACACATAAACGGTTTCCCTGGGCCTGCCCCGCACTCACCACATGGTAGATAGCCAGGGCGGTGGTGGCGATGCGGACGTTGAAGCAGCAGCAAGTCTGGCGGATGGCCGTACTGGGGGCCATGGTGCCGCTGTCCCCTCCTCCGAAGCACTGAGGGGGAAGCAGCCCAGCTCCTGGAGCAGGACAGAAAAGGGGAAGCTGCCCTCCTCACTTCCTTCCTGCCCCTCAGACAGGCAGGGGCAAGGTCGTCACAAGTGGGGCGGGGCCGCTGGGATGGGCCACAGCCTGCCTGGGAGCACCAGAGCTGGCCCCCTGCCACTGCCAGAAGGGGCTTCCTGGGGAGGGCAGACCCGTGCGCTGCCAGCGCCTGCTTCCCGTGTGCCAGGCTGGGGGCTAAGCAGTTTCTGGATGCTCACCACCGCCCTTGGAAGCAGGGATTGTTACCAAACCCATTTCCAGATAGAGAAACAAAGGTCCAGAAAGATCAAGGCATTCACCCAAAATCACACAGTAGGTAGTGCTGGTGTCAGGATTCAAACACAGGTCTGGCAGGCTGCAAAAATAACTACCGTATTTTTTGGACTACAAGACACACTTTTCCCCCCCAAATTTGGGAGGAAAATGTGAGTGCGTCCTATAGTCCGAATGTAGCTTACCTGGCTGTTTACATTTACATTGGTGAAATATTATGTTATTTATGTTATTAAATATTTTACCACATTTTTTGCTTCAAAATTTTTTTCCTATTTCCTCCCCTAAAACCTAGGTGCATCTTAGGGTCCGGTGCATCTTATGGTCTGAAAAAATACGGTATCATCTACTAATTCCTACCTGTTCTGAGCATGCTCCTGGATTAAACCCTTTAATCCTCCCCTCAACCCTTTGAGGGGGGTACTATTATTATCCCTGTTTTTCAAATAAAGAACCTGGGGCACAGAGATTGGAAGTGATTTTTCCAAAGTCACATGGCTAGCCTGTGGGGAACGCAGGCTAGGACCAGGGCTGGTTGGTACAAGAGACTGCCCTGCGGAGCTGATGTTCCCTTCACTCTCCCCCTAACCTCAGAGAGAATCATGTTCTTCCCGAGCTCTGTCCAAATCAGAACAGAAGAGTAATTACTAAGCAAATCTATCAACTGTGTGCCAGGCCCTGAGCTAGGCTCTTCCTACAGCTGGGTCGTTCATGCCTCACAGCAATCTGGGGAACCCTCAGCAAAATGGCATTGTGTGGGCCTCAAGTCCCCCAATGCTCACATGCAATCGAGGGTTTTTTTGCCTCACTCTTGGGAAAAATTGGAATTAATACACCATGACTATTAGGCAAACAACACTGGGATCTATACTCCCTGTCAGATGATAAATTATCCATATTACAGTAGGGGAAGGGAATATGAGACCCTTGCAAAATCCCTGTAGGAAGTCTGCTCTATCCAGATGTTGAGTTCACTTGCAAAGTTAAGCTTCTAGTGAAGAACACTGCAGTGAAATCCCGCCCACATATGGGATCATGGAATTGGGATTGGCCACTGTGGCCGTCCATTATTTCTTCCGCTGGGGAGGTAATAAAAGGTCTCTAAGCTCCTTCTCCTTGACAGGAGTTGCTCTATTGGACCTACAAAACTTGTCTGGTGGACTTGATCAAAACTTTCTCTGTTTGCCTATGAGACCAAGGGGCTCTGCCAGCATAGGGCTCCTGAGTGACCCAGCCAATCCCTTCCCTGCTTCTTTTTCGAACCTGCTTCTTTTTCATCATAGGCTTTGCTGAGAGCAGACATTGTAGAAAGGTGGTACAGTATAATGGTTAAGCACTTGGGCTCCAAGGCTCACAGCCTAGGTTCAAATCCTGGCATCTTCTGGCTGGGTAGACAACACAGCAAGATCATTTCTACTTTGCCCAAGAGCACCAGGACCAAAGCGACTGGAGATAAGGAAAGAGGGGCCATGAGGGTTGAAGCCATGCTGAGGAGTCTGGATTTAATTGTGGTAGGGAGCCATTTGAAAATGTAATACCATAATAAATGATAGCCATTGATAATGTAATGATTTGAAACTGGAGCAGTTTGGAGCCAATTGCCAAAGAGAAGACCAAAGCCAACTGCTGGTATATGAGAACCACTTCATGTGGTATGCAGATGAACACTTCATTTTTATGATGCTAGATTCATTTTAACGTGCATTATAAAAATACACATAATCAGCTCATAAATTCTGTGATTTCCCATTTATGGGAGTAATACAAGGTCTCATTTTGATACAGATACATTTAAGTTAAGAAAAAGCATATCTTGATTTAAAGAAAAATATCAAGGTAACTGCAGGCCAGGATGCAGGCAGATCTGGCAAACATCACCAGCTTAGGAATCCTGGTGGGTGAGAAGTCCCACAGTAGCTGTGTGATCTTAGACAAGATGCTTGATCTCTCTGAGCTGTTGTTTCCACATCTGCAGAACAGAAGCAGAAGAAATGAGGTCACGTGCAAACTCAACTTGTTTCCTCCTTTCTTGCACCACCCCTCCCCCCTCCCCTCCCCACCCCTAACCACCCACAAGCTGCTGGTAGGAGGCAGAGCATTTAACCCCCCCACCCCGAATCTGTCTGCCGCTGAGTGCTGGGTCACACCTTCAGGAGGGGCCAGTGACCATGGGGACAGCCTCTTCCTGAGCAAGTGGCATCTCCCAGGCACCGTCTGCCTCCGAGAAGCACGGTTCTGATAGATCACATGTTCCTCACTATGTCACCAGCCTCCAGAACAGCTTGTGTCTTGATGGCAACCTCAGTCACTTTCTACGGATGGAAGCTCAATCCTCCTTCTTTTCATTTTCTCCGAACCTCCTGAGAAAGGGGTATCCGTCATCCCGAGGACAGGCCCCTTGTCAAGACCACTGTGGTAGGCAGAACAGAGAACCCCCAAAGCTACCCACGTCCTAACTCCTGAAAGAACATGTGACTATACGCTGCCTTCCCCAGCACAGGATTTTGTAGGTGTGGGTCCCTAAAGGAACTTGAGATGGGGAGATCTGGCATTATCCAGGTGGGCCCGTCGCAGTCAAAGCGTTCCCACAAGTGTAAGAGGGAGGCGGGAATATCAGAGTCAAAGGTCAGGAGAGGCTAACCTACCAGCTCTGAAGATGGAGAAAGGGGCCAAAAGCCAAGGAAGATGGGCAGCCTCCAGAAGCGGGAAAAGGCAAAGGAACGGATCTCCCCTTCCGAAAGTGTCGCGGCCCCGCCGACCCCTCGATGTGAGCCCAGCACCTCCGTTTCTGGGCTTCTGACCCGCGCAGCTTCAGGAAACGCGCCTGCGTTGTCTTCTGCCGCCGACGTCGGGGCTCATTTGTTACAGCAGCAGCAGTGAATCCATCCGCCCCCTCGGCGGCGCTCGTTTGTTACAGCAGCAGCAGTGAACCCATCCACGTCCTCGGCGGCGCTCACGGTGGTACCCGGGCTCTGACGCCAGAGCCGCGCACACCCTGCGGCAGCCACGGTCCCCATCCTCGCCTCATCCATGCGCTCAGAACTTAACCTGTTCGTGTGTGACCCAGAGCACGTTGGGGACTCCGAGCCTCCGTTTCCGCCTGTTTACGGTGGGAGTAACACCATCTCCCGGTCTGCAAGGATTCGATTGAAAGAAATGCCCCTAGCGGGTGGCAACACGGCGTATGCCGCTTGTTCCTCTCTGCCCTTTCCCATTACAAGTGACAAGTTTCGAGCTCCTCCAGACCCCTCTTTAAACTCTCTTTCTTAACTGACGGACGCTTGAAAACTTCAGCCCTTCCAAACTCCTCAAGATAAGGAGGCGGAGGTGCTCCATGTCACAGCCAGATGGAGCCGAAATCACCTGTGAAGCTGTCCTCCTGAATGTTCCTTTGGACACAGGAACCTTTTAGGACGCGCTGACTTCAGGGGTGATTCGTGTATCCCAGAAAATCATCTTTAATCCCAAAGCAGTCCGTGACTCTGGCTGGCTGTCTTGTTTAATAATTTGCTGCCGTGGTATATTACTATATCAGCAGACATCACTGTTTCCTCCAAGGAAGTTACTTACCAGGTTTTTTTTTTTGTTTGTTAAGCCAGAAGAACATCGCCAAAGCTTTCCTGTACACCCACATGTCTGAAGGCAAAAATAAAACCCACACCTCTGCCAAGTTTCACGTTTAAACAAAGAGTTAGAGAGCCTGGTGTGCTTTAGCGAACAGAGGGTCTGGCTCTGAGCTGGGGCTCCAAGAACAACATGGGTTACGGTCGCTGCTGTGATTATTTCTGCCCTTAGCCAAGCCTTTTCCCAGCTCACAGCTCACCTGGGCCTCCCCTGCCCGGCCCAGGCAGGAAGGCAGCAGAGAGCTGTTGGCCTGTGCCTGGCCTGTCAGAGAGGGCAGCGGCCTGCCGCCCAGTGGCACACGGCTGGTCAGCAGAGCGGCGAGAACGCAGGCCCTGCGCAGGGACAGTGGCGTGGGAGTATGTGCGTGATGCAGCCACGGATAGCTCCAGGGCTCTCTTCCCCCTGGGAGCTCCTAGGTGCCCTCTGTTCCTCGCCCAGGCTGAAGGTCAAGCTTCTAGGCAGACCGCTGGCCTGAGGTTCTCTCCTGGCTGCCCTCACCACCTCTCTGCCTCCTTCAACATTTGGAGCCATGGCCTGGAAAAGACAAGCGCCCTCACAGCTCTCCCTCCCTTTATCCTGCCCCCAAACTCGCATGCTCCCCAGGGGCTGGAACCTGAGCATGGGACCTCGGGTCCCTCCCCTATTCCCCTGTCCTGCAGAGGGCCAGCATGGCAAAGGCAGCCCACAGGCCTGGGCTTGGGAACAGCAGGCCCTCCAGCATCCAGCAGTCAGGCCCATGGTCAGACAGGAGCCCCTGAGGCTGTCTGTCCGACACTGCATCAAAGAAGCTGCCTCTCATCAGGCCACAGCCAGGGCCACAGTCATGCCGTATACTGGTCTGTCGGTGCTGTCATGGTTCTGAAGGGAGAAGGCCCCCCGGCAGGAGGCTGTAGGGGGATGGCACCGCAGTCAGAAAGGGCCCTGTCTGTGGGGGACCGAGCACTGGCCCCGTTGCTGGGAACCCACTCCCTTCCCTGCCCCGGCCTCCGCCCAGCCTATGCCTCGCTCTTAAGCTCTCAGTGGGAATCATCACACTGTGTCCAGGCCTGCTGTGTAGCCTCCCAGCTTCCAGCTGCCAACTCCACCCTCGGAAAGAACCTCACAGACCCAGGTCCCTGAAAAGCCAGTGGCTACAGTAGCACACCTGCCACTAACACCATAGTAAGAATGACCTCATTAGGGTATTTCCCCTGGAGAGGGGATTTCTACTTAATCAAATAAAAACAACAACAACCACAAACAACAAAAGCAATAGGCCCTGCTAAGGGCCATGTCCCTGGAAGAGGTTTAAAAAAAAAAAAGGCAAAGCACTACTATATATTTATGATTTTGGCCTATTAAGGGACTTATAGGAAATCTATGGTTACCCTGATTAAAAATGGACAGATTCAATAAGGGCATGCCTTTTTCCTACTCTTTGTCCTAACGTCCCTATTCCTGCCGGGAATGCAGGCACAATGCCTGGAGCAGCAGCAGCCATTTAGGAGGCATGAGAACAAAAGCCACAGCCTAAGGATACTGGAATGGGGACATAGAAAGAGCCCACAGGGTGGGGGGGGCATTGATGGCATCATGAAGCCTCTGAACCCCTTTCCTCTGGACATAACGTAATGTGAGAAAAAGAAACCCAACTAAGGTCTTCTGGCTTCATCCATTCATTCAGCAAGGGGCTTGTGTTAGGCGCTTGGGACACAACAGTGAACAAGACAGACCAAGTTTCTGTTCTCACAGGGCAAACACTCTAGTGGGGGAGAGAGTAAACACGGACCCACATAAACAAGGTCACTTCAGCAAGTGAAATGCCCGTCACCGTGATCTGAGGCCTCCGCCAGCCTGGCTTCTGGGCTGGACTGGAGAACACACTTGCTGTGGGACTTGGGGATACTCTCTTCCCCAATTCAAGCTCTATCTCCCTGTCTGCAACATCAGTGAGGGGTCCAAGGTCACACTCTCTGAACCTGGCCCCCTCAGCCCGGCCCTCGGGCTGGGCAGGTTACTTATTCTGAGCGGCTGTACCCGGTACCTGGCGCCCCAGCCCAGCCTGCCTGGGATATTGCTGCCCTCAAATTCCTCAGCGCTGGGTAAACAGCAGGGAGGCCCCATCGGCCAGCCCAGGCCTCCTGACTATGACCCTTTCAGGGCTGCCAATAAATCTTCAACAACTGTTGAAAGATCTGTCCCCAGCCGGCTGCAGGCTGAAGAGCCCAATTGTGGCCAAGTCCCCTCCCTGCCAGCCCTGCACACGGCCCTGGGCCACAAGGCCAGGCTGTACTCTGCAGCCACCATGGCTGCTGTTCCAGGGGCACCATCCCTGCTCTGGGTACCCCGGCTGCCACTAACCCCATGCCCAGGGCAGCCGCTGGCCTTCTGCTCATGGGAACCTGGGTCTGTTCCAGGAACCTCGTCAGGGAGTAGAGGGCGGACACACTCATCCCACAGGTGGCTGCATCATTCATTTACTTATTTAACAAGCACTATTGTACACCTACTATGTGTCAGGCCCTGGGCTAGGCGTTGAGGCTAGAGCCGTGAATGAGACTGAGGCCCTGCCGGCAAAGGGCTGCCATTCAAGCAGGGCGCCTGCTAGATCCCAGCCCCCACTCAGAAAAGCTGGGGTGGGGGCCTCCTGCCCAGCGCGGGAGGCCTCGAGGCTGAGCAAGGCTGGGTCCACAGGTGGCAGCCCCAGTGACCCTCCAACACCCAGCTGGGTAAGGCAGGAGCCAGGAATAGTCACACAACCAGTAAGAGCATCACTGGACTGGGGGTAACAATACCACCTCTTAGTAAAAGGAATAATAGATGTGAAACTGGTGATCTAAAAATGGCTGGCCCCTCCGTAAGAGGGGTATCAGGTGTAGGGGAAATCCATAGACCCTGCCGGGACAAACCTGGGTTCATACCCCACCTTTGCCCCTGGCAAGCTGTGTGACTGAGGGCCAGTCTCACCGCCTTTCTCGGTTTTCTCATCTCTAAAGTGAGCATGTCCGTAGGTCGGCCTGTCTTGCAGAAATACTGGGAAGAATACTGTGAGGATGTTGCACTGGACACGTGGTCTCTGAGGCACCTGTTCTCCTCCTACTCATCGCCTTTCCCCCGACACCCGTTTCTCTTAAAGGCCAATTCTGAGGAAGCCGTGTCTGGCACAAGAACTTTCAGTGGTCCCCTGGGGCCTGCAGGATCCAGTCTTCGGCACCGCTAATCAGGGGCTGCCATGGTCTGCATCTGCCCGGTGACGCCAAGACCTTCTCGGAGGCAGAGCTCTTCTGGATCCCACAGAGTGGAGCAGCCGCGAGGCCCGGGACTCTGCAGGGGTAGTCTCCACCCCCCAAGGAGACCTTGGCCACGAGGGTTTGGGGATGCCAGTCCTGAAGCTGTCACTGGTATCACCAGCCTCAGCCCTACCCCATTACCCCAAAACCCCCTTGTGCTGGAGGGAAATGTGGGGGTGTTTGTGGTTGGAGAAGTGTACTATTTCCCATCAGGCTAATCTGATGTTGACATTTTCCACCCCACCCCTCGGCGGCTCTGCTTAGGCAACGAGGCCCTCTGCTCCTTCGAGGAGGGGGAACTGAGCCCTGCCGCCCCCTGGAATGACAAAGGGCCGTGGTGATGTCCAGGGAAATGGAAGTGGCGGTGTCACTGCCTTTCATCATCCCCAGGGAGCCCCTCAGGGGTTGCAGAGCACCTAACAGAGGGTAGGCCTTGCCTGTGCATTGTCCCATTTCAGCTCGGCGACGGTGCCGCACTTGTCCCCATCTCACAGACTAAGAAACTGAGGGTTCCAGTGGTAAATCGGTTTGCCACGAGTACACTTAGAATTGGGGTTCAGGTTTGAAACCCTCATACTTTCCGCCACACCACAGGACCCACTGATGCTGCTCGGGATCACACAGGAATGCGGAGAGGTGTATGGGGAGCAGACCTGCCCCGTCCCCTCACGATGCCTGAAATGCTCCCATCAGCCCTTCTCTGTGTGGGTAAAGTAATGTCCTTGATGTTCAAGGTTGCACAATTGTTTTTGAATAGATAACAAGTGTGTGTGGGTATAAACTGAAAATTTGGCCCTGGCTGGTGTAGCTCAGTGAATTGAGCGCAGGCTGTGAACCAAAGGGTCGCCGGTTTGATTCCCAGTCAGGGCACATGCCTGAGTTGCAGGCCAGGTCCCCCGTGGGGGCCACGTGAAAGGAAACCACACATTGATGTTTCTCTCCCTCTCCTTCTCCCTCCCTTCCCTTCTGTCTGAAAATAAATAAATAAAATCTTTAAAAAAATAAAATTTAAAAAAAAATAAAGTGAAAATTCAGTACCATTCCACCCCTGTCCACCAGCTACGCCAGCACCCTCCCCTGGGGCAACTCTAATACCTGGTTCCTGGTATTTTCTTCCAGAGATTTCTATGCATAAACAAGCACGTATCATTACCAAAAATGGTAGCATACCTATACATCTCCTGTACCATGTGCTCTTCGCCGAACAACGTGTTTGGATCTTGTTCCATTTAACTACACAATTATTATGGCTACATAGTATTCCTTCGACTGGCTGTCTCTTCACTAAGCTGTAACCAGTGGATGTTAGAATGTCTGCAATTTTTTGCAATCACAAATATGACAGCGATCGATGTCATTGTTTGTGCATATTTTCACATGTTTAAGCACCTGTATAAGTTAAATTTGTTAACAGTGGGACTACCAGGTTAAAGACTGTAAGCGTGCCAATTTTAGTCAACACTGACAAATTGTTCTTCATAGAGGTTGTACCCACATATACTCCCACCAGCCCCGTAAAAGAGAGCCTGTTTCCCACATCCTCGCTGACACCATGAGTTATCAAACTTCTTTATCTTTAAGTGTGCTACATGAAAAGTGGCTTGCATTGCAGTTCAAGTTGTTTTATCAGCAAAGTGAAGAATGTTTGCATGTGTTTAGAAGCCATTTGTATTTCCTTTTCTATAAACAGATCCTTTGCTCAATTTTCTGTCAGTTGGTGATCTAGTTCTTATTGATTTTACAGTGCTTTTTACATATTAAGGAAATGGATCTGTTGTCAGTAATAAAAGTGTAAGCATTCTTACACAGTTCATCTTTCGATTTGCTGTTGGGTTTTTTTCACCATTTAAAAAAGATACTTGATTTTGTTGATATCTTAAGTCGCCATATCTGTTAAAATGTCAGATCATAAAAATATTCCTCAACCTTTTGTGGCTCAGTTAGTTGGGCACCATCCTGCAAAGTGAAAGGTCAACGGTTCAATTCCCAGTCAGGACACAGGCCTGGGTTGCGAGTTCGGTCCCTGGTAGGAGTGTGTACTAGAGGCAACCAATCAATGTTTCTCTTTTACTTTAATCTTTCTCTCCCTCTCTTTCTCCCTCCCTTCCCCTCACTCTGAAAATAAATAAATAAAATCTTTTAAAAAGTATTTCTCAATTTTTTTACTAATACTTTAATGCTGTTGTTTCTGGACCATTCCCTCTTCTGAGTTACTTGCGTGCTCTGGTTATGCCGTCTCTTCGTCCCGTTGCATGCTGGGAGTGGGATGGAGGCTCCCCCGGGCAGCAGTGAGGCTGGGTGCACGCGGAGCGGGACTCAGTAGGTATTTGTCCATGGGCAGCCTGGGTTACTGGAAAGGGAAAGGGTACAGATCCAGGAAGCCTGGCGCTGTGCCAGGGATGAGAAGAGCAGTGTGTGCTGGGCGTCTGCTCTGCAGCACCCTCTCTTACCCTCACCACAACCCAGTGACCCCCTAAGACTGGACTACCTCACTCTCCCACTTCAAAAGTGAGACAGCTGAGGCTTTGAGAGGCCGACGATTTGCCCAGGATCCGACAGCCGGTAAGCGGCAGAGCTGCGACTCAGATGCTGGCCTGGGGTGAGTGAAGCTGGTTCTCAGCTTCTGTGATGGCTGAAGATAGTCGGGGAGGCTGTGTCAGGGTGCGGGTAGCGGTTGGGGGTCAGTGACTCTCCTTCACGGTAACCGGGTGGGTGGGGGAAGCAACTGGAGTTGGGAGATAGGAAGCCAGCAGCCACAGATAAGGCAGGAGGTGGGCGGTCGAAGCGTGCATTCCGGCAGCTGGAATTGGGATGAAATCTCCTCAGACCAGCACAAAAGCATCTCAGGTCCAAGGCTTGTGGCACCTTGGGGTGTTTCCCTGGGCCTGGACGCCGCAGCCCCGGCCAAGCTCCCCTCTCCGCAGCGGGAAACAGTGTGACAAGCAGGAAGAGCCAGTGGCCCGTCTCTCTGTCCCACGCCAGCAGGGCCTGCGAGCTCTGGGTGCTTCCTGTGACCACGTGTACATTGGTCTTGTTGCCATTTGACTTTGAATGCCTTCCTGTGGGGCGCACTTCCCAGCTCGCCACTGCCCTCCCCCCTCCCTGTCATCCCACCGCTTCACATCACACATTCACCGTCTCTGCCTGGCCCCTCATGACCTTCCAGCCTGAGGACCTGCACAAGTGCAGCAGATGCACTGGAGGTCAGGGTTTACAGTTTGCAGGGAGTGGGGACCTTTGAGATAAAGGAAGCGGTAACATGTCCAGAGTCACACAGCAGAACCGGGCAGAACCACGACTCAAATCCTGGAGCCCTGACTCCCAGTCCAGGGCTTGCTGGCCCGCCTTCCGCTGCCTCCCAGAAGCCACGAGGGGAAAGGCGGAAACACCCAAAGGAAAAGCCTAATGATGGCTGGCCCTGCCACTGCCGCTGTTACCCAAGGCAAGTCCCTGCCACCTCCAGGCCTCGGTTTCCCCATCTGCACCAAAGGAGGTTGGGCCGAGGACGTGAAGGCCTCCTGCAAGCTCCCGAGGCCACTCACCTCTCCCAGCGGCCTCAGGGGACACGCCGCACATTCCTCAGGCCTGTTCCGCACGAGCTAATATTGACCCGAGCTGTTTCCTTTGGCCACGTGCTGGGCTATGTTTGCTCTGGCTGCAGCTGTGCCAGCCGTGGTGAGAGGCGCCAGGTGGAGGCCACGAGCCTCGCGGGCGTGGGGGCGAGGCGCACACCGCCGGCCGCCCAGGGCACGGCCCCGTGGCACCCACACCCCTCTTAATGCTTCTGGTGTGTTGTTTAAAAATAAGAACAGCCCAAACACAGTTATAAAATGTCTGGGGTATTTTTTCACGTTGTATTTCATAAATAGACTCTTTTAACACACATAGAACACACAATGCAATAACTGTATGTCCCACCTCATTTGGGAACCACATGGGAAACTTGGAATTAGACCCTTTCTTTAAGAAATGGCCAGTTCCAGGGTCGGGCCAGGGGCAGAACAAGATACGCCCAGAACATCTTTTTGCCCCAGAAATTAGGGAAGTTCTCAGAGAACGACGCGGACACGCGCGCCAGCACGGAGGGGCTCCCTCCAGGCCCCTTTGAGCATCAGATAAAAATGACAACAACGCGTCATCCCCCACTGACTAAAACCGGAAACACTAAGTCCGTACTGATGTGAGTAAATGAGCAAACGAAGGAAAAGTTCGATGAGGAACGAGCCATTCACATGATCGCAAAGCCACTCCCCACCAAGTGCTGTTTCATTGCCAAGGGGAAAGAGTACCTTGACAGTGGAGAAGGCTGAAGGCCGACCCCCGTCAAGGGACCATGTGAACTTCACCAGTAAAGGGAGCAAGTTCAAAGCCAGGGCCACGGGGTAGGATGCAGGCACAACCCCACATCACTTCTGTGACGGCTCAGCCGAAGGTGCCCAATGCAAACTAATCAGAAGGAACAAATGTCAAATGAGGAACGGTCTCCAATGCAGCTGGCTGCCATCCCCGACAGCGTCGAAGCTGTGAAAGTTAGGAAGAGATGCGGACGTGAGAAAGTCACTGCTCTGGGCTTAAGACCACTGGAGGGACACGTCTGGGACAATAGGAGGACCTTGGATGGAGCTTGAAGAAGGTCACAGGAATGCGTCCATGGCAGAATCCTGCTTTCCCCAAGTTCCCAGCCAAGGTGCCTTGAAGGGGCTCCTCCTGCCTCCTCATCTTCTTCTTTCAAAGCACCTCCAGCAAAAGAGATGAGAAAAGGACATCCAGAGAGGGCACAGCCCTGCCTGAGGCCACACAGCGAGGGGGCAGCCAGGCACCAGCAGCCCCCTTCTCGTGTTTCTCTCTCCCTCGGGCCTTCCGAGGCCTCTCGGGGATTTCAGGCAGCAGCTGGTCCCAAGGGGCCAGCACAGGCAGAGAGGGGAGCCCTGTGCTCCAGTGCCCACTCTGCCTTAGGTAAGTCTCTCCCCATCTCTATGCCTCTGTCCACCACCTGGTCCAAGGGGACAACAAGCTCAGTCTGTCTGACGTTCTCACTGTTGGCTCTCTGTGGGGTCAGAGACTTGGGTTCAGCCAGGGGGGTCTCTGACCTGCAGGACGACCTGAGGCAGGTCACGGAACCTCTCCGCATGTGTTTCCTTACCAGCATTTGGTAGGACGACATGTGGAAATATTCACCAATGCCTCTTTCCCCAGAATTTCCTCTGTCCCCTCTTCCCCTCCCAGCGCCCCCGCCCCCAGCCTCCACAGCCAAGCATGCTGCTCTTCTAAGGAACAGCACAGAGGGTAGGGAAACAGAGGAGCCAAATCCACCGCTTTGGAGGTTCATGGTATAGGAACTGTGGGAGCCTGCGTGATGAACCAGAGAGGTCCTCCTGGCTCTGGAGACCAGGAAGATTTGGGGCATGAGGGAAGAGAGATGAAAGGAGCAGTGGAGAGAGCTGGGAGGCTGGGGGTCCGGAGGCCCAGCTGCAGCAAGGGTTCTCAGCTGGCTCTGGAGACGCAGGACAGAGGAAAGCCCCGGCGTGTGGGGAGAGCGGGGTTCCCTCCTGGCACAGGGCCACAGACCCAGCCCTGCCTGTGGGCAGACACAGCAGCCAGAGCCCTCCCCCTGTGTCCTGAGCACGCTCCCCGCAGAAGGGCAGGTGAGCAAAACACCTCCCCTACACCCGTGACCACAGCACCTACATGGCCCCAGGGAGCTGGTGGCTCCGAAGGGACGTTGTGATCAGGAATGAGGGAGGACTCAGCAAGGACTAGACAGGAACAGGGACAACTCGGGAGAAGCCTGGGGATGACAACGTCAGGGTCTAAAGTGCCCCTCCCTGCAGTGTCCCAGCACGACCTAACCCCGCCAGACCTTAGACAACCCGGGGCAGGAGCCAGAGGATCAAAAATGACAAGACGACGATGGGGAAAAGGCATCAAACAGAAATTAAGGTCAGTTCAGAAAATAAAAACAAGCTGCTTTCCTCACACACCCGAGTTTGCACATCGTGATTGCTGCCTGCCACGTGTTGGCCAGGACTAAGAACAGGCCAGCGACAGGCTTGGAGCAGGCGCCCCGCTGGCTTGCAAGGCCAGCTGTGCACAGGTGTCCTAACTGTGTTCAATGACCTTACCGATAGGTCACCCTGGAAGTATTTACACCATGGAAATTGGCAAACGCTACCAGCCAGTAATAACTGTCGTTTGTTTTGTTTCGTTTTTCAGAGAGCCCGTTTACCAGCACTCGCCCGAACAGAACCTCCTCCCAGTGTTGTCAGAGGCATTGAGGGAGATTGTTTAGGGAGCTGGGCACCAGGCCCGGCACGGAGTAGATGTTCCGTAAGTGGCGGCTGCTGTCACTGCTGTTGCTCTAACAGGAAGACAAGGAGGTCTGGCCTTGCCTCCAAAGGGTGGAGGGGACCTCTGAGCCCTGTGCGTCATCAAAGCTGCTCTCTGTGAAGGGCCCCTCCCCCACCACAGGCCTTAACAAAGCCGTGCCTTGAGGATGCTGAGCTGGAAGGCTTTCAAGGACCCAGGTCTACTCGGAGGGCAGCAGGACCGCTCTGCTCTCCCAGGCCAGCTGGGCACACCCATGTCTGGGCAGGGCCCCATACAGAGCTAGCAGCAGGGTCCAAGCCCCTGCTTGGGGGAGGAAATTTATGATGAAGAGGCAGAGGGACCCCCAGATGCCCACTCAACCGTAGCCAACTTTTGTAAGAGCTGAAGCACTCAGTGGAAAAATTACAGAGCCGCTTTGCCCTGTCCCGTGGCTGTCTGTTTGTGATCAGCTGACAGGAAAAGGGTTTTCTTGCTGATCTGGGCTGTATCGCATGCCTGTCACACACTGGAGGCCTCACAAAGGGGTGACATTAGGATTGTTTATATTTATTCTATTTTTATTTTTAATTTTCTTTGGTCCAGGATGCCCCTGCCCAACTCAGAGACCACAGCGCCATTAATAGGTCAGGACATTCTAGGGGTCCTGTGTCCCCACTCCACCCAGCCTGGGCTTAAGGAATCCAAGGCACACACCAGATTCCGGCCGCGGACCAGCCGCGGAGCACAGCAGGGTCATAAACGAGAGTGGGTGGGAGATTTCCGGGCCTCACTCACTGGCTGGGATCAGTTTATTTGGTGGAAAGCAGACAGCACAGGCCAGAGTGTCCCAAAATAACTCACGTGGCCAGGGTTTAGGGCCAATCCCTCCATGGAAATTTTAAATGAATTCTTCATGGCTGCAAGGTCCAGGCCCCCAGATGGGCCACCCAGAATCACCTGATCGCGTGGCTCTGACGGTTCCAGAATCCCAGGGAAGCCAGCCCCCTGTCTCTGGGCTCCCTCATGTAGCCAGGGGTCACGATGAGAAAAGGGTGGCCCTGGCTGGTGTGGCTCAGTGGCTGAGTGCCGGCCTGCAAATCAAAGGGTCGTAGGTTCAATTCCCAGTCTAAGGCACATGCCTGGTTGCAGGCTAGGTCCCCAGTAGAGGGTGCGTGAGAGGCAACCACACATGGATGTTCCTCTCCCTCTTTCTCCATCCCTTCCCCCCTCTATAAAAATAAATAAAATCTTAAAAAAAAAAAGAAAAGGATGACCCGGCTGCCAAGTCCTCAGACCCTCAGGATGCCACCCCTTCCAGCGTTGAATGTATGGGGAAACTGAGGCCAGGAGAGGAAAAATAAAACCATAGAGAAGTGAGGTTTGTCTAGTCCTTGTAGGTGCTCAGTGCAAATTAACCCTGAAGAGAGCAACTGAGTGAATGGTAGGGCAGACGGGGATGAATGAATGAGTCGAATGTGGGCCCCCCAGAAGGTCAAGGGGTCTTGATAGAGAGGGATGGGCCGTGGGGACCCGGCCAACGCCGTCTGTGCCCAGGAAGGAGGAGAGGAGGGAAACAGGTGCTTCCGGTGGTGGAAACAGCACAGGCAAAGGCAGAAGGTGGGAACACAGCGCCCCCGCACCACCTTCTGGACCACCAAGCACCCAGAGTACAGATTCATTTCACAGTCAGAAGGCTGCCCTCGGGCCACACGCTAGAAAGAGGCAAGAGCAGGAGCTGGAGCCCTCGTCCCTGATCCCGAATGGCGAGGCCTTTCCACGGCCTGAGGCTCCCACTGAGGGGCCGGAGGGGCCAAGAGCCAGCCCCAGAGACCCACCACCACCCTGCGCTTGGGCATGTAATACAAGGATGGACCGGGTACGGGCCTTGGGGATTTCCTTGTCCCCGGACTCCTCAGGGAGAAGGCGCCTGGGCCTCTGGAAGAGCTCGGGCTTAGGAGTCAGACAGATGGATCTGCCCTAGGGTTGGCTGATGGTCACGGTCAATGCTGCTGAGCTTCTCCCACCTGGTACGGCATCTCAGTTAATGCCCTCCAGCCCCACAGGAAGCACTGGTGTCCTCCTCCATTCTTCTGATGACAGGACTGAGGCACAGAAGATAAGCAAGGTGCTCAAGGTCACTCAGCATTAAGTAGCCAGTCCGGGAACTCAGTGCCGGTTTGCCTGACACCACAGTTGTCACCAACTGCTTCCATTTCTACCAAGCTGCTAGCCCCTCCTGGCCTCCTATCCTCACTGCCACATCGACTCCTGTTGGGGGAACTGGAAGCGGGGTGGGGGGGCGGGGGGGACTCAATGGAACAGTGCCTGTCAGGGACCTGGCCCCAGAGGCGCCATCCCTGTGACCTTCCCCAGGGTCCCTGGCATGAAGGCCTCTCTGGCTGGCAGGGGAGAGGGGTTCAGGAGAACTGGGACCACTTGGGGGCTCAGGTAAGGGCCGGGGAAACACAGGTCCACTTCATCCTCTGCTCAGCCAGCCGGACCCTCCCTGTCCCCTTGGACCCGCCCGGGGACTTGGGGTTTTCATGCATCTGATTAACATAAATTAGCAGCTGCCAGCAGAAGGGAGGAATGCAGCATGCCAGGGGCCCAGTCTTGTTTTTGGAAACCTTATCGAGTCCTGCTGAGGGCTCCCCTTGTTCACAGGGCCACTGGATGGCGGACTGGTGTTTGTGTACCCAGCAGAGGCCCACCCCAGCCCCTGGTGAGCCCACGGCCCACAGGCTCCAAGGATAACACAGAGGGAAGGCGTGAGATGCCAGGAGGGGGCACCATGCCCCAGGGGAGCCCAGAGCCCTCACACTCCAAACCGGACCCTGACCCCTGGCCTCACCTGGGGCTCCCTGCACATGGAGAGAGACCCCCATTTCTCCTGGGCAATAGGGACACAGAGGGAGGGACCAAATGGCAGGGGAGCTGTGTTCCTTCAGAGCTGCACAGGCCAAGGTGTCATCCACACAGCCCTTTCAGCTGGGCACACAGACCTGGTTCCTTGGGGAGGAAGCCGATCTGCCCTGATTTTCCAAAGAAAGGGAAGGAGGACTTCCATCCCAAAAGGCCCACTGCATGCCAAGTCTGAGGCTGGGTGCCCACTTCGTCATCAAAGGACCCCAGGGTGGGAGAACACACGTGAGTGGCTTTCGTCTGCTGAACAGCCCCTCCCTCTGCTTTTGACAGCTCTATGGCTTTACAGCGGTTCTTCAGGTGAACTGAGAGCCTGAGCTCTGGACCCAGACTCCGTTTAAATCCCAGCTGCCCCACTCACCAGCTGCTCACCTCTCTACCTCAGTTCCTTTCCCTGTAAAATGGGGTCGTTGGTGTGAGAGTCCAGTGAATTTGTGCATTTAAGGTGCTTAGAACAGTGCTGGCACATGGTATGATGTGGTAGCTGTTAACTGATTGCCTTGATGCCACCCCAAGTGGTTCTGGAGAGGCTGTTAATCACAAGACCCCTCCCCTCAACCATAAGGGTGAACATGTGACCCAGATCTGGCCAATTGGAATGTCTTATATTCAGTTTGCCACAGTAATTGGTCCAGGAATAGACAAGCCTAGCCAATCAGACTTTTTCCCTGGGATTTCATATTTGCATGGTGGTGGAAACGCTCTGTTTCCCTGGCATGGCTAAGCTGGAAAGACACAGCCCAGTGCTGCCTGTGGCCCCGCCCTCCTGTCCTCACCCATCACATCAAGGAAGCCTGTGGGCAGTAGGAAAGAGGGAGGCCACCACCTAGAGACAGACAGAGCCAAGAGGGATCCAGAGGTGGACTGAGAAACCAGGAGACACACAGATACTGACAGAGTGACTGGCAGACAGAGAAGGCCACCCCATCATTTCCATCCCTGAGACTAGCTATACCCTTGTACCTCCCAGACTGCGAAAATCCTGAGCAATCCAAGGTTTATTATCTCTATTGTGCAAACAAGAAAACGGAGGCTCGAGGAAGGAGTGTCTCAGTCCCTTTGGGCTGCTTTAACAAAATACCGTCGACTGGGTGGCTTACAAACAGCAGAGATTTATTTCTTGCAGTTCTGAAGGCTGGAAGTCCAAGATCAAGTGTCTGGTGAGGGCTAGCTTCCTGGTTCATAAACAGCTGTCTTCACGCTGTCCCCACATGGCAGAAGGACAAGGGAGCTCTCTGGGTCCCGTTTATAAGGGTACTAATCCCATAAGGGCTTCTGTTCTCATCACTTAATCACTTCCCAAAGTCCCCACCTACAAATACTATCTATCACCTTGGGGGTTAGTTTTCAACATGTGAACTTGAGGGCTTACGGGAGGAGTGCGGTGCGCAAACATTTAGCCTAGAGCATGGAGTGATCTTCCCAAGCGGACACAGCTAGTGTGAGCCGCAGCCAAAGGCGGACAGCCTAGTCTCAAGAGTTCAAAGCCCCAGGGGAGGCAAGGAGGCAGCCCTGCCTCCTCACACCACCTGGCAGCCCTCGGTGGGGACAGCGGTCTGGAAGAAGAGAGAGAACCTGAGTTTGAATTCCAGCTCTGCCCTTTCCTGGCCGCGTGAGCTTAGAGCAACTCGCTTCCTTTCTCTGAGCCCACTCCCCTCACCTTCGCCACAGGGACAATAATCCATACTTTATTATGCTGACACAGAATAAAATGTCACAGTGAGAGCACGCGGTACATATGGAGCGCCGGGTAAATCTTCGCTTTCCATTCCCCCAAATACGACTCTGTCACTCATGGCACGCGTCACTCATCACAGCCCTCTGGGCAGCCGAAATGCCTCAAAGAGCCTTTCAGATTCTCAATGAATCCTCAAGGCCAGGGTGGTAAGCCCCACTTTAGAGCTGGGGAAACTGAGGCTCAGCCTGGCTGAACAACATGCCCAAGGTCACACAGCTTGTTGATGGCACCTCTCCAACTTCAAACAAGTTGCCCACCCCGAGTCCCTGCCTCAAAGGTTTTGCAGTCAGGGGCTAAGGTCCAAGTGGAAGACATCAGAGTCAGGTAAGTGGCGTGGGACTGATGAAGGGTGACCCCTGAGGGGCCCGCCCAGCTCTCAGGAGCTCCTGAGCTCTGTCCTTCCCACTCCGTCCAGGCCTAAATGCTGGGTCCTGGGTCAAGGGCTCCCCCTTCAGGCCATGCAGTGAACCCCAACCCAGGCTGCTGGTAAATCCCAGGGAAGGCACCACATAGGCAGTTTAGGAGCTTACAGCCCCTCCTATTCCATGTGATTTAGGGGAGGGACTCCACTTCTCTGAGCCTCGGTTTTCTTACCTGCCAAATGGGGATGATGATGATGATAATGATAATAATAATAATGATAATGATAATGATAATAATAATAATAATAATAATAATAATAATAATAATAATAATAATGTAATAAATGAAATAATGCTGTGAAGTGCCTGGCACAATGCCCAGACCAGTGGCTCTCAAACTCGTGCACCAGAATTACCCAGAGTGTTAGTTAAAACCAGGTTGCTGGGCCCCAGCCCCAGAGTTCCCGACTCAACGGACCCTTGAAGGGGTCTGAGAATTTGCCTTTCTAACAAGTTCTTAGATGATGCTTAAGCTGCTGGTTGGGGAGAATAAATGCTAGCTTAAAAATAAAACACCAATAAGTCCATGAAAGGATGCTTAGCATTACTAATCATTAGAAAAATGTAAATCAAAAGCACTTCGATAAGATGCCACTCCACACCCACTCGATGGCTGCTGTACAAGGCAGAAACAAAGAGAGAGACAGAGACGAGAGAGGGAGAAAGACAAAACAAGAAGATTTGGCAAGGACGTGGAGAAATCAGAACCCTGGGCGTTGCTGATAGACATGTAAAAATAGGGCAGTCACGGTAGAAAACGGTATGGAAATCCCTCAGAACAATCAAACATGGATTTACCATATAATCCAGCCATCGCCCCCTGCGTGTGTATCCAAAGGAATGGAAAGCAAGGGCCCTAATAGACACCTGGACACGTATGTCCGCAGCAGCATGACTCACAACAGCTGAAAGGCGGAAGCAGCCCAAGGGTCCGTCCACAGACGAAGGGATAAACCAAATGGGGCGGATGCACACAAGCAATGCTGCTCAGCTTTTCAAAGGAAGGAACTGTCCACATATGCTCCCACCTGGATGAATCTCAAAGACAGCATGCTAAGTGAGATAAGTCCATCACAAACGGACAAGCACTCTACAATTCTGCTTCCGCGAGGCTCCCAGCACAGTCAGAGTCAGCACAGAGGCCGGAAGTAAACAGCGGCTGCCAGGGGCTGGGGGAGTTTAATGGGTACAAAGTCTGGGTTTAGGGAGACGGAAAAGCCAGGGGACCAGGTGGTGGTGACGGCTGCACAGAGACGTGAATGCACCCAACGCCATTGGACTGGACACTTGACAGGCTTCAGATGTAAACTGCATGCTATGTATATGTTACCATAAAAAATAAATAAAATATCCCTTGAGCTGAGACTGAAAGGATGGACATTCCTCAAAAAAAGGAACAGTAATTCTGCAAAGGGAATGGTATGAGTCCAGCCTGAGAGCCCAGAGCCCCCAGGACATCCTGGGACAGGGCAGGTCTGAGGCCAGGTTGGTCAGCAGTAAACTGATCCTGCAGCCCTGATCTCAGTCCCCTCATCCCCAGCAGGGGGACAATCCACTCACCCCACAGAGACAAGTGTCCACCTCAGCTGCCCAGAAACAAGAGAAAAATAGCCCAACTAGAACCTTGGTTTCTCAGAGGTGGGGATGTTGGTGTCAGGATTACATCTGGGGCCCCAGAAGTTTCCCAGAAACTATAGCAATTTCACTTCTACCCATGCCTCCGAAAGGGAAGAAAGCTGCTTTTCCTAGTTCCTCCTGGCCCCGCCAACCCCCACCCAGCAGAGAGGACTGGGAGACTGAGGCCTGGTCGAGCAGTGTTCCAGAGTAGCCACCAGATGGCGCACTGAACACACAAAAGAAGGGAGGACCGCTGTCCTGGGGTACTTTCCTGGGCAGGGGGCTCGGGATTTGTTGAAAGCTCCCTCTGGGTGGGGGATACCCAGAGTCATGAATTCAAAATCACAGAGATGTCCCGGTCTGAAGGGGCCTAGAATGGTGACCTTTTCACAGTGGTGAGCAGCCCGGAGAGTGGAAGACCCACGGTCTCGTGGCAGGTAGGGCAGACTGGACCTGGAATCCCATGACTGGAGTCCCCAGCACATGCACACCTGCTTCTCTCCAGGCCCCCAGAGCGCTCAGCCCAGACAGAGACCAGGGACCCAGACAAAACGGAACTGTGGGGAGTGGGGCTCTGGCACTCCCACCATCCTCTGTTCTCCCAGGATGCTGAGTCACAAGGAAACTGAGGTACAGAGAGGCAGAAACTGTGTCCCTCCTGAGCAGATCAAGGCCCCAAGGTGGGGCCCCGGTGAGCACCCTCAGCTCCTCCACAGGGCTTGTCTGGAGACAGTGCTGTGCTGAGCCAGGTGGCCAGACCACTCTGGTTGCTGGCTCAGAGCCCGGCAGAGCCACTGACAAGGCTGTGGTGGGGAGGGCACCGGGGTCAGCCCATTCCATGCCCGCAGAGGACAGACAAGCTGATGGGTCCCTCGGGCCGTCTCTGCAGGCAGAAAGATCTGAGAGGAAGTGAGGCAGGAGAGTAAGAAGCTAGGAAAATTCTTTAGCAAGTGGAATGAAGAAACTGAGACAACTGAACAAACCGGCTGAGCAATTTACAGCCAGATACAGAAGGTCAAGAGCAGAAAGCCCCGACTGTCCAGCAACAGGCAAAACTGGTGCTGGACCTGGCCCCCAGGGTCACCTTTACCCCCATGGCATACTGTTGGTCATGCAGTTTAGAGCCACCCCCACGCCCCGACCCTTCACATTGCTGGTCATTTGGTGGAGACCCCCTGGCCTTTCCTCCCTAGAGATAGCATCTAGGCCCCAGTTGTATTTCAGCTCCAGGCCCAGAAAAGCAGCAAAACACAGCAGGTGATGCCAGGACATGCTGCAATGACTTATGGGCCCCTAGCCCTAGCGCTGACCAGTCAGTCAAGACCAGGACCCTGAAAGGGCACACCTGGAGATCCGATGAACATTGTCTTGAGATCCTCCCCTAAGACCTCCCCTAGACCCCCGGCCTTTAAAACCCTCAAAAGAAAGGACCCAGCCCTCTTTCTCCCCGCTCTCCCTCCCAGGGCCAGCCTGTACCTTTCCCTTACCCTCTATTCCCCCACAGGCGTGCACCTCCTAACCTCTAAGGGACCCCACGGGACTTGCAACCAGGGGAACAGTGGGCAGTGGCAGCTTGTCCTGAACCTGTCCCCAAGGCCCCCTTTTCTCTGACTCCCCAGCGAGCCGGAACAGGCCTTAGCTCACTTCCTCCCCGTGTTTCTAGGGACCCAAAGCAGCCCCACCTGGGCTCTCCTGTTGCTTTTCCTGCCCTCGTTTCACTGTCCTCAGCTTTAATAAACGCACTCTCAAGTCGCCTGGACTCGTAGTGAAATCCTACCTGCACGCCCACACCCACACCCTCCTGCTGGCCTGACCGAGGCAGACCGGCTGGGGGCCAGGTGCCTTTTTGGGAACAGAGGGATCAGGGAGCTCCACGGGCCTCTGCAGGCTCCCTCCCCTCTACCAGCTCCTGGCCCCACTTCCCTCTTCAAATCACTGCTGGAAAAAGCACCTCCTCGCTGCGAACAAGACCTTCCGAAGGGCCTCACCCTTCTAGGAATCTGTCCCAATCTGTCTGGGAAACAGTGACAGAGACGGGCACCGAAGCACTTTGGTGCATCAATTCATTTAATCCTCAGATCGATCTT
This sequence comes from Micronycteris hirsuta, assembly GCA_004026765.1. NCBI lineage: Eukaryota > Metazoa > Chordata > Mammalia > Chiroptera > Phyllostomidae > Micronycteris > Micronycteris hirsuta. The sequence goes on along the minus strand of PVJI01002743.1, from coordinate 114,621 downwards.
GCAGCACAGACATGATTAGTTCATTCCTGTTTTCCATCTGGGGAATCAGAAGCGGGGACAAGGATAGCGAGTTGCCATCAGCACACTCCAAGCTTGCCGCACGCCGCCTTCCACGCCTCCGCCGCCGTGGCCCAGGCACCATGTGCCTGCTGTCTCCAACCCTCCAGGCCACCCCGCCGGGCAGATGGGTTCGTATCCACATTTTATAGATAAGGAAAATGCGGCCCAGAAAACAAGTTATCCTGACACGCAACTTCTCTAAGCTTCCTGTCACTGCCCAGACCCTGGATGGCAGAGGCACCTAAAAAGTCCCTGGACTCCCTTGGTTGGACAACCGCTGCAGGGGACATTACATACGTGAAGAGGCCTGACCACAAGAGGCCAGGCAGGAACATGGGTTGCCCCCCCGCCACAGACACACCTTTCTCAGCCACTCCTCCCTTGCCTTCTGAAACTCCAGAGGTTTGAAGGCTGTCTCATTTTCCTTCCTTCCAGCCAAAGTAGCCAGAGGTGTGTTCTGGCCAAGGGGATCTGGGTGAGAGTTTGCTAGGAAAACATGTACTTCCTGAGCAAAAAAGCAAAGCCTCTCAAGGTGAAAACCTTTGGCCTTTCCATTGTTTTTCTGACTGGAATGCAAATGTGAGTGCTGGAGTTGCGGCAGCCCCTTTGGAACAGTGAGGGCAAAAACTACACAACGTAGGGACAGTAGAGTGGAAAGAGCCTGTTTTATGACAATGTTGCCAGCTGCGCCAACCCTAGATTTCTCATTGTGTGAGAATGATAAACCCCTAGTCCTTTCAACATGCTAAGTTACCTGTTGGTTGCAGCCTACCTGGGTCTGCATTCCTGTCTGATACAGACCAGACCTGAGTAGGGGTTAAGAGATCATGCTTAAATTCTTAGCCTACAGATTAGCAGCTGTATGACCTGGCGCAAGTGGTTCTGTGGTCTGTTTCCTCATCTATGACATGGGCCCAGGGATAGCTGTCAGGAGGCTTCAACAGGACACTGAGCACCTCCACATGCACATAACCATCAGCTGTTACTAGGGAAGGAGAGAAAGGCAGTGAGAGGAAACAGAGGCGAGACCCCCTCTCCTCAGGAAAAGACGTTTGGAAGTGAGGTGTGACTGGGGAAGACTGAACAGCCACTCCCAATACATCAGCAACTCCAAGTCTCCAGACCATCGGCCCCCCTCCCCTGAAGTTAAGTGCAAAGCTTAGCAGACTCCGCAAACAGGCCCGCCTGGCAAGGGAGCTACTCCTCAGTCAGGGCTGGCTGCACACACTGAGACCATGAGAAGGACCCCCTACCCATCCAGTCCAGCTTCCAAGTCTCTCCTCTAACACTTGTCACATCCTACTACTTGGAAGTCACTCCTTTGGGTATAAAGACTCAAAGGAGCTTGGCTCAAAATCTCCAGAGTGGGACCCAGGGCGTGGGTCTCTGCACAGCTCCCAGGTGACTGGGTCAGTACTGAATCACCTCTAGGGACTGCTCCAGAGGCCACTGTGGAGGTATAAGTGCTGTGGGACATGCCCATGGCCCCTAGCTGTGGTCAGCCGTGGCCCCTGAGAGCAGGGCCTTCACTTGTACCATGAGGCCTTGCCCTGCACGCGTCCCTCACAGCCTTTAGTCGCACAAATGGGGGGTATTGTCCCCGAGATGAGGAAAAAAAGCCCCAGATGAAGTGAGGGACTTGTCCGAGGTCACACAAGCAACACCAAGGAGCTGGGATTCAAACCCAGGTCCCTGAGTTCCACGTCACGGCCCTGGGCTCTGGCCCTGGCTCTGTGAGAAGCTGGCTGTGTGACTTGGACACCTCCCCCCGACCCAGGGCCTCTATGAGATGCAGGGGTGACAGGTTGTGATCTGGCATGAGCCCACCAAGTCAGGCACTGCCTACAGCCAAGCCCCAGACCCACCCTGTACCCATGAATTTAACCCTGCTGGGCCTGCATTTGCTCATCTGCAAAACGGGGATAGTAATAGTGTTGCCTTCGCAGGGTTGTGAGGATCAACTGAGTGCACACACGGAAAAGGCTCCGGCAGGTTTTATCAGGCACATAGTGAATTCTGCCACTACTATGACAGTCACTCTTGGGTGGTGAGACCCCAGATGGGTCCCTTGCAGGGTGAGAGGTGGGGAGCAGGGTTGGGGGTGGCTCAGAGCTGAGTGATGAAATACAGGAGGAAAGCGCTTTCCAACCAATAATAAAAACGTCAATGACACAATCAACGTAATCATTACAAAGGTCTGGGGGAGCCCTGGGCTCTGAGATCCCTGGCCCTCCGATGGTCCCACACAAACCTGGGTGGATAAATCCCAACTCCTCACTTCCTGGCCTCTCAAAGAGACCCTTTGTCCAGCGGGTGTCAGAGGCCAGTTCCGGCCCCACTAGGGCCCTGATCAAACTGCAGCGCCGACCACGGGACAAAGGGCTCTCACACGGCCAGAGCGGCCCTGGCTCTGCCCAGGACACGCCTGCTGGCCCCCAACTTCCGCGGCCCGGGTGGCCAAGTGGGGCCCAGGCACGCAGCCGAGGAGATCAGAGGCAGCGGGGGCCAGAGGCTGGGACCCACTGGGCAGACAGGCGAGGAAGGCACTCCACAGGGGGGTCAGAATCAAAGGCTCCCAAAGTTCCTCCTTTGGAGCCAGAGAGCATTTTAAAAATAAATAAATAAAGTGCTCAAAGCCCTCATAGCTTCCCGCACCCTCCGGACTAAATGCCAGCCAGCTGCTCCCCAGCCCCACGGAGTTCTGTGCCCGCTGCCGCCTGGGGCTCCCTCCTCTGTGCTGCCTACTGCTTGATCTCCAGAACCCCCCCGCCCCGCCCCCGCACCCTCCCACCCCGCCTCCCTTGGAGACTTAGCTCAGCTGTTCCCTCCGCCTGCAGAACTCTCCCCCACCCTGTCCTCACCCCTAGTTCCCTCCTCTCACTCAGGCTTTGGCTCAAAGACCCCTGTGGCTGACCCCCAACCCATCGCTGACACTGTCTCCAATCCCTCCTGTCCCTGTCCCTCTGGAGCCTGATTGAAGCAGATTTTGTCTCCACTGCTCCAAGTCACCAACTACCTGCCTGCTGCTGAGCCCCACAGCCAAGCCCTCAGTTTATGTGACTGGCCAGCAGTGTGGACACAGGGACCAAGGGCGTCTCCTCGTGACTGTGACTGCCGGGGCAGCCTCTCTCTGGTCTTTCTCCTGCCTTCTGGCCACTCCTCCGAATGTGGGGGTTGTCTCCTGCCCTTCTGCTCCCTCCCCAAGTAACCAACCCCACACAGGCTCTGGTTTTAACCAGCTTCTTTCTGCTGACGATGCCCCAGAACTTCAAATTCCTGTGTCCACCCTGTTCTCAGGAGTCCATGTGGCTGAACAACAGGCATCTCAAAGTCAACAAGCTCAGCCCCAACTCCAGCCGCCCTGCCCCCCACCTGCCCCTCTCCTTGCGCATGTCCACACGTGTCCTGCTCAGCCTCACCCTCCTGTCTGCAGCATCCCACTGGGCAGATCTTGCCCTTCCACCCTCACAACAGAGGCAGAACCTGCGCGCCTCCATCACCCCCACTGCCGCCACGCTGCATGTGTGCTGGAGCCTTCCCTCTGCTCTCCCCGCTTCTGCCTCCGTGCCCCTCGCCCATGTGCAAGGACCGGCCAGTGAGTGGCCTCCGTGGTCCTGCGTGGCCCTCTGCTTCTACCCTCTGACCTCCGCCCCAGTCCTTCAGCCCTCACTCTAGCACAGGGGTCTCCTCACCGTTTCCCCAACATTCCAGGTTCACTCCCCACTCGCGGCCTCTGCATTTGCTGTCCCCCCGCCTGGACCACCGTCTCGCAGCTCACTCCCTCCTCTCCTTCAGGTCTCAGCTTAAATGTCACCGTATCAGACGAACCTGCCCTGGCTGCCCTCTATGAAAAATGGACACAACCATGTCCCCACCAGGACCTCCTGCCTCCCCCGATGACTCTCTGTGGCATTTGTCACCCTCTGACATCCTCTCTATCTGCTCCTGCCCCCTCCCAGGAATAGGCTCCATGAGAACATGACCTTCACCTGTTGGAGTTGGTGCCAGCACCTAGAATGGTGACTGCACCTGGGGGGCTCCAGAAATACTTGCTGAATCAGTGAGTGAATGAGCTGAGTGTCGAAGGGCAAGGGTGAGGTCACCAGGTGATGGCGGGAAGAGATGCCAGGCAGAGGAAGCGGCAGGTGCACCCCTGAGACAAAAAAAGGTGGCAGTTCCGGGAGGCAGTGAGTGGAGGTGTGCAGGGTGGTGTGGTGATATCCTGGTCCTGACGGGCCTATGTTCATTCATTCATTCATTCTTTCATTCATTCAGTATTTATTAAGCCCTATGTGGAGCCTAGTCTTCTGCCCAGCGGGGGGGACAGGGCTGAATCCCGAAGGTGTGGGAGCCACTGAGAAACACAAAGCAGGGAGGGGACGCACATCTCATTGCCAGTCACAGAGCTTCACACCACGGACCCCAATGTACCCCTGGGTCTTCTCCCCAGGGGACGGGGCCTGTCCTGCCACTGCCCTGGCTCCAGGGCAGCCCTGTGGAGGCCTGGGGTGAGCAAGCCCACAGAGGTCCCCCCTGGCAAGACTAGGCAGAGACTGAGGCTCCACGTGAGCCAGCCCACCCACCCACCCACCTGTCACCCTCCCACTGGGTGGGCCCACACAACCTAGAAGGGGGCTTGGCCCTCCCAGGCTAGGAGGACCTCAACTCCCATTCTCTAGATGGGGCAGCTGTGGCCACCAGAGTAGACTTCCTCAAAGTCTCATTATGCATCAGGCACGACCCTTTCGTTTACAACAAGCAGCCAACCATGTGGACTTGAAGAAGAAAGAGAAAGAGGAGGAGGAGGGTTTGGCTCATATAATGAGAATATTGAAGTGTAAACTTCAGGTACAGTTGGATCCAGGCCTCAAACAATGGCTGGTTTCACGTGGGACACATGCCACCCCTTGAACCAGTCACCGGGCCCGCGGTCTGCAGAACTCTCAATAGCCAAGTTTGGGTATCATATGTCTCCCCCTGGAGCAGGGGTGCGGTGGGGGTCAGTGTCAGCCCCACAGGACACCCCAGGACTGAGAAAGAGACCAGGTGGGATCCCAAAGGAAAAATCGGAGTGCCGATCCAAGAAAAAGGGATAACAGCAGATGTCTGCCGCACCCCACAACCTCAGCCACCCGCCTCCACACCAGCACCCAGCCCACGTCCCCGAACCACGTCAGCAAGACGAACTGGGCATCAGTGTGGGGGACAGACAGGGCCAGGGTGGGGTCAGTGGCAGCTGGGCAGGGGGCACGTGAGGAGGTCGTCTAGACAAAAGCAATGAGCCCCTTGACAGAAACGAATCCATCTTCTAACTCCCTAACCCACTTCCCACTTCAGATTTTGCTGAGGAAAACGCCTGTCACTTCTTCAAGATGAATAATACACCAACACCTTTATTAATGTATTTTTAAGTGGTGTTTAGAATCCACTTCATTCTAAATAAAAGAAATGACATAGATCTCTCTTGACTTGCTGAGACCCTAGAGGAGCTGGCACAACACGGCCTGCTGAGACGGTGACATGTTCCCCTTTCCCCGGAGTGATGCAGGGGCCAGGCCCGCTGCTCCGGTAAACGGCGAGGATGCGACCCCAGTGAGAGACACCTAATGCTGGAGAGACGGACGAGTCCTGTCTGCCACTGGCGGGCGTGTCGGTGCTGTCTCTCTGCAAACTCCTTTAGGAAGAGGTCCAGATCCTTCCGCCCCCTCATCCCACTGCTGGGAAGGCCTCTCGCAGGCGTCCTTGGAGATGGGGAAAAAGCGTCAGGTGCTGAAGATGTTCATCACGGCATTGTTTATCACAGAGAATGGAAATAACCCCGAGGTCCAAGCACAGGAGAGTGGCCGTGCAAACTAAGACAGGTCCACTCAACAAAGTGTTCTCTGTCCGTTCAAAAATGTGGCCTCCGGAGATGATTGACTTTGAGTGATTTGACTGGAAAAAGCAGAAACTGAAGGAAGCCCCCATCAGAAGGGAGGTTACTTTAAGCATCGTGGGAATTTCCCAGAATTCAACTGCCAGCTGCAGAGCTCGGCCACAGAAAACCTGCCAGGTCCTCGGGCAGCATGCATCAATCATTTATTGCTGCATGACAAACACCTGCCCCACCTTTAGCCGTTTAAAGCAGTATTTGTATCTCACAGCTTCAGAGGGGCAGGGGGGAGGGGGCAGCTTCACTGGGCGGTTCTGACTCAGGGTCTCTCAGGGGGTCGAAGCCAAGACGTCTGCCTGGGCGTCCGTCTTCTACAACGTGACGGGATCTCTGGCTGGAGGACCCACTTTCGGATCGCCCGCTGATCGCCTGCGGCCACTGGGTAGGGACTGCACACGGGCCTCTCCACCGGGATGCTCATGACAGGACAGCTGGCCCGGGCACGTGACCACGAGCGAAGCTGCAGTCTTTTGTAACCTCAGAAGTGACACCCCATCAGTTCTTCCCGTCTGATTGTTCACACAGACCAACGCTGTGCGATGGGGGGCGGGGGGGGCACAAGAGTGTCAACACAGGAAGAACAGATCACGGGGGACCTCCTTCAAGGCTGGTCAACACGATTGAAAAATTCATTCTACAGCAATAGTTCCCAAATTGTAGGATTTTTAACATGCAAATCAAGTAGGGTGAACATGGTCCCAAAAGAAAGGCTTTTTTGCAAAATAGCGTGCCTTTGATTACTGCTAGTGGATAACAGAGCTGGGGCTGGACACCCCTAGCACGTGGGCCTGAGTGCCACTCTGCGTCCAGTTACGCACAGCCAACCACCAGGCCAGGCAACGGTGGCAGGACCGGAGCTCTGGGGTTCAACCACTCATCAGACACGGGTGGCAGGTGCCTATTAGAAGCCAGGAAGCGCTGTCAGGAACCATGGGGAACCCTTCCTAAGAGAGCATAGAGGGTGGGGTGGCAGGTCAGACACAGCAGCAGGGACTGGGATGGATGGAGGGCATCTGGTGCTGGATGCGCCCTGCCTGCTGGTCCCCGGCCCAGGAGGAACGGGCCGTGAGTGGGAACGGAGGGCTCTGGCCTGTGAGGCAGCCCAGGCAGCCTGCTGGCGGACCCCACCCTCGAGAAGCGTCCTTCCCCTCGCTCGCCCCAAACCGTGAGCTCCCGTGGTGACAGAGGACCGAGAATCTGGAGGCCAGGGAAGGCAGGACCAGGTGGGACAGGGTCCTGACAGAGAAGCTGAAGGCAGCAGTGGCGGCAATGACTGATGGGGACAGAGGACAACGCAGGCGGCTGCCCCTCCAATTTGTTCACACAGAGGATTCGCCCACACACTTGAGAAGAGAACACGCCCGAGACGTGGGGCTCCTGGGGGAGAAAGTGGCGTGGCGGAGCCCGCAAGATGCCGATGTGAACGGTGCTGGTGGGGCCTTCGTCCCTTATGGTGCTTAGAGCCATGGGTGAGAGGAAGCCCATTGGGGAGCTCGTCCAACCCTCCTGAGGCTGAAGGCCTTGTCCACACACCTTGACCAGGCTCTCCACGGCTTGGCCACTCCCAGCAATGGTGGCCTCACCACTCTACCATGGAAATCCATTCCATGGCTGGAAGGCTCTGACACAGACCTTTCTGGAACTTGAAACAAAATCTGACTCCCTATGGATCCCTCTGATTTGCCCCAGTTCTGCCCTCTGCTGCCTCATAAAACGAATCAGCACCCACTCCCACCCCATCCCCTGGTGGCCCAATGGTCACCCTCATCATTGTGCAGCTCAGCTCTTCCCCACACATCACAAACCCCCAGAAACCACTCAGTCAGCAGGGGCCACCCTGAATGACAACCAATAGAATGGCTAAAATAAAGAGACCAACCATACTAAGTGTCGGCGAGGACGCAGAGCAACTGAGACTCTCCTACCCAGCTTGTGGGGATGCCGGTGGTATGGCTTGAGGAAAGAGCCCCCGTGCCCCAGCCCTTCTGCTGCTAATCACTGACCCAACAGAAACGAAATATATGTCCCCGCAAAGACTTGTATATCAGTGTTCCTAGCAGCTTTATTCATAACAGTCACAAACTGGAAATGACCCAAATGTCCATCCAAAGGTGCACGGCAAACCAGCGGAGGCATAGCCATACAACAGAATTCTACTCCACAATGACAAGGGACACAGGACAATACGGATGAATCTGGAGAAGATCGTGCAGAATGAAGGAAGCCGGACACAAAGTCCACGCACTGCACGCCTTCATTCATATAAACTTCTAGAAAAGGCTAAGTGCCCTCAAGTGACGGGAGGACGCCCAGTGTCTGCCTGCGGGTGGGGTGGAGCGAGGGATGGTGGCCAGGGCAGAGGTGGGAGCTCGGAGCAGGGACGGGAATGTTTACGGCGACCACGGTGGTGCTCTCGCCCGGGCGGTCTGTCTCTCGCCACTCACCAGACTGAGGACTGTGAATAAGATCAAGTGGCACACATTAAATACGTACGATGTTGTCTACGCTGTTTTGTTAGAACTCCGACACACCGTCCCTAAACTGAGTGAGATCGCACACGGCGGCCAAGCTGCGGGCCTCAGGGTCTGCTTCGATGGACCCTCTGTGATTCGCACACGGGCAGGCCTGGCCAGTGCTCACCGAACACCAGCTGCCCAGCACGTTCAGTCCTTGCTCATCTATGCTTCTGGAAACGTTTCCCACACTCCCAAAGGCGATTCGGCAAGTTGAGGACAGAGCCAGGATGTGTTCCCCACAGCCGAAGAGGAGGGAGAAACCAGTGCCACAGGGCGCTTTGTGTTTCCCCAGCTGCCTGACATCTGTAGTATCACCTCCTGCCTCGATCCCATTCAACACATCCCGTGTGGATTCCGTAAGATGGGGCTGGGAAAATACACAGTGGTCTCTTTATGGTAGGCATCTACTCTGGAGGCTAGGGCCCAGGCCAGGCCGGCGTTAGATATCCTGGCTGGCTTGAGCATTCTGGGCTTTGGAGTCAGACAGGCCTGGGCGAGAACCCAGGCACTACCACTTACTAGTGGGAGACCTTGAGTAAACCATTTAAGGCCTCTGAGCCTCAGTTTGCTCTTCTGCATAATGGGGATATTAGCAGTAACTGTCTCATAAGGCTACAGGGAAGACTAAATGGATAAGAGCACCCAGCACTTAAGAAACACTCGAAGTCTGGCAGGGTCAGGAGTACCATTACTATTAATCCTCACAGTTCTCTTAGGAAGTAGGGCCCCTGATTATCCTCATTTTACAGACAAAGAGAGGCAGAGTGATTTGCCCAAGATAAATAGCAAATAGGTGGCAGAGCCAGGATTTGACCCCAAGTTCCCTGAATGGCTCCAAAGCCCACCCTGGCTTACAGCACCGCATGCCACCTGCTTGGGTGGCAGCTGGCACAGCAGGGGTTTGCAGATGGAAAGGTATGGCGGGAGTCCCCTCAAAGCCCAAGGGCTACTGGCGGAGCTGGAGGAAGCCAAGGCCTGACCAGGCGTGTGTGGTTCGGGCTGAGCAGGAGTCCCCTCTCTGGACCCTGAGCTCTGCCACTTTGAAAAGCAGGCCCCCGGCCCCACACGTCTCTGTGGGACCAAGCCCGCTCTTCCTGCCAGTGTCCAACCACAGAGCCAGCAGTCTGCACTCACAAGTGCTATCCTTACCAAACAAGGACCCACACCCAGCAAAACGACCTGCAAAGGCCTGTCCAGCTCAGACCGTCTTAGTGTCCAATTGCTGGTAACGCCCGGGATGCAGGTGGCACCCAGCTCCAGGTGGGATGGAGCCCTTGAGGCACAAAGGGGCATCCCAAGGAGAGTGCCCACTGGATTGAGGTCCCAGCCCCAGCAAAAGGTCACTGATGATCTGAACAGGTGGCCTGGGGAGGCAGGGAGAAAAGCAAGGCTTTGGAGACAGCAACCTGGATTCAAATTCTGCTCTGCCCTTTACCAGCTCTGCAAGCTTGGGCATTTCAGTGCCTGTCTCCAAGTCTCAGTATCTTCATCCACAAAATGGGGGCGATCATATCACTTCATAGGGTTGTGCAGCAGTTAAACAAAATTGTTTATCTAAAGCACCTATAAGTACTCAATAAGTGGTGGTTGCTTTAATTACTGTTTCCCGACTTCACCATTAGAAGTGGCATTCAAGTAGCTTCCCGAAGGGACTGAGTCCCGGATTCCAGGGAAGTCCACCTGGAAGTTCTTCCAAATATCAGACTACAATCCTTCCTGCTGCTATTGCTGGTTGAGTTCACAGACCTGGATCAGGATCAAGGGCAAACTCAAGGGGAACTCAACAGAGGCTAGAAACATGGTCACCTGGAGAGTGGGGGTATCAACTGGGAAGGGGCATGAGGAACCCCTGGATCCAGGTGGTGGTCACATAGTTGTTTATATGTTTTCCCAAATGGCCAACACACATTTGGGCACATGCTTGAACACATGTGCCTACCCATGCACTCAGGCAGCACCTGCCCAGGTGACAGTGCCCACAGATAGGCGCCCCCACAGTGGACACCGCAACCCACCTGCAGAGGTGCCTCCCTGGGCTGAGACACAGATGTGTGTGCAAAGGCACCCTCACACCCTGCTACCCACAGGGAGCCATGTGCCCACCTGAACACACACACCTAAGCACCTTCACACACAGTCTCTGTGCACCGGGGGTTTTGCAGCAGGAGCTGCTGGAGAGACACGGAAAGCCGACAGCTGCTCTGACACCGGGTCTAGCCAGCTCCTTGCTGGGATTTCCAATGGGAGGAGACACCCTCACACCCGTGGCCGGGCCGTTGGAGGAGGTCACGGCCTCAGTGCAGCTTCTGCAGATTTCTCATCAAGCCAGCAGTCCTTAGCACAGGCTGCAGCCAGGGTCCTGAGGAGGAGGAGCCTCCTGCCTGGCTTGCCGTCCTTTTGGGCCAAGACTGTGCCAGAAAACCATGGGTCGACTATTGAGTGGGTAAGGCCCCAGGAGGCCAGGACGGAGGAACCCCAGTGGGCAGGAGGCCAGACAGAGGCTACTGGGGTCATTGTGGCAGGATTGCCTGCCATGAGTGAGCTTTGGAGCAGCAGAGCCTGTTTTGTCCCCCAGCTCTGCTGTGTGACACTGGACAAGTTACTTAACCTCTCTGGACCTCAGTTGCCCACCTATCAAATGAAGATGATAACATTACCTAGTAAGATAATATTACATGGTAGGAGCACCGGGGTGGAGGGTGGAGAGGAGGTAAATGACACCACACCACACATGGCCCTGGACACAGTCAGCACTCAACAGTGCGAGTCATGTTTGTCAAGGGCCCCAGGACAGGAACAGCCCCCAGATATCAGGTGGCCCAGGGATTACAAAGTGACACCCACAAGCCACAAAGTAGCCCACAAATGGACTTCGTTTGGTCCAGCAATGTCTTTCTTTTTAAATTGTTGCCAACATTTAAAAATCAGATTTCACATCAAAATCCAAATTTTCTGCTTCTCTCAAAAAGTTCAAACATTTGGCAATCCTGCGCCTGCATTCCCTCCTCGTAACCGCCAGTCGGAGCAGCCACCACCGCCCAGCTGCCCCCAGTCCCCTGCCCAGCCCTGGGCACTGGAGTTTGAGCCCCTGAGCTGGTCCTGTGCACTCACCGTGCACGTGGGGAATGGGGCTCTAGAGGGGACGGATGCCCAGCCAGGGTCACACAGCACGTCAGTGGCAGCGTGGGAAGGACTCTGTCACCAGACTCCCAGTGCTTCCTGGGCACTGGTGAGGTGCTGAGTGAGCCTGGCTGTGGCCCCAAAGCTGCCGAACCGACAGCCCTTCCTGGAGAGACAGGTCATCCCTGGGCACCTGACCGACTCCTCTGCACCTCAGTTTCTTCCTCTGTAAAACGGGATACCAATAGTTCCTTCCTTGGGGCGATGGTAAGGACAAAACAGATTAAGTAAGCAGGGATCTCAGAGCAGCACCTGGCACAGAGTAGCAGCCTTTGGATTATCGGGAACTCCTGGCAGGTGTGACATCTCACAGGGTCTCACCGATGCCTCAGACAGCTGGGGGGCACTCTGCTTGGCCCCATCTGACAGGTGGTGAAACCGAGGCCCAGAAGGGGACAATGCCTCATTTCATCCTCCCTGAGCACCTGTGAGCCACGGCTCACCGTCCCTGTCTGTCAGGTGAGCATGCTGAGGTTCAGAGGGAGGCAGAGACTTGCCTGAGGCCGCCCTGCCAGGGCCCTTGGGGGTAGGCCAGGAACTCCCATCTGAACTCTAAGCCAGGCTGTCTCCACCCAGTCTGTTGGGGAAAGAACCCATCCCCTGGCCTTGGTGTGATCAGAGTGTGGACCATGGGGTCACTTCCCAACCCAGGCAGGCCGCTTCCTGGGACAAAGAGGCTCCCAAGGCCCCATCTCTGGTGACGCCAAGCTTCCAGCCCCTGGGCACGAACACGCACAGCATGTGCCCCCACGGAGACGCTGTGCACACACGCGTACACACACACACACGCAGGTGGGCAGCAGCCCAGGGGCAAGAGACGGTCAGGAGGAAACGGTGCTCTCCACAGATCCCCCCGCCCTCCACCCCCAACTCCTCATCTCACTGAGGGGTACCACCCCTCACCCAGGCCAGACAAGCCCTATCTCTCCTGCACACCCCACTGCTGATCGGCTGCAAAGCCTCCCTCCCTCCCACTGCAATCTCTCTCTTCCACCCTGGCTCTGAAGGCAAGAACCTTTCCTGCTCTCATGTCCCCTTACCACACTGCCACCACCTCATGCAGGCAGACAGCTGTGGCAGTTCCTGGGGCCGAGGGGGGGTGAAGAGAGGGGGGAGCAAACCGGTTTAAAGAAAGACCAGAGTACCAGTACCGTACAGTCACCAGCCCAGGGCACCTGCTGATGAACCCCCTTTCTCTCTCACACACTCACTCACACACACGCACACGCACACACACGCTCCCTGGTTCCCATTCCATGGCTATCAGGTTACAGTGACGCTGCTTCAAGACAAAACAGGAAATCCCATGACCGACCCAGCCAGAGGGGGTGAGGGGCTGAGAATCTGAAACCCCCTCTGCTCTCTGAGATCACCCCGCGACGCCCCCTCCCCCAAGCTGGAGCTCAGCTGCAAGGACCCTCCTTAGGGAGGAGCTCACCGCCCCACGCCAGGTGTTGACAGAACCTACTATTGGATTCAGGGCCCGGAATTCCTGCTCTGTGCAGGCTCCCTGCCCCACACAGGGCCTCCCGCCTCCCTCGGGAGGCACGGGTGGATGAGCTCTGAGGGTCCTCCCAGTTTAGACACTCCACCTTTTATGGACATTTGGTTCCCAGACCCAGTGGCTGGGAGTCTCCCAAGTCGAAGGTGCAGTGAGAAGAAAGGCCAGCAGGGGGCGCGCACACCTCGTTTACAGGAGAGAGGTACTGGGGTCCCAGCTGGACCCTGAAAACCTGGAGCTCCTGCTTGTACCCAGCCCCGCTCTGGTTTCATAGAGCTTCACACGGTTGCAGGGCCAGGCCTCTGTGCCTTTGCGCAGGCAGTGCCCCTGGGACCCTGTCCTAGCCCCCCCAGGCACCACCTCTCCAGAGCGGCCTCATCTGGCCCCTCGGTGCCCACTGCTGATCTGGCCCTAGAAGGGGACTGACATCTGGTGGGCGGAGGCACGGAGGGAAGAAAGCCAGCTACAAGCAGCCCTTGTCATTTTCCAAAAACAAATACCATGAGCTGGAAATCCTTGGGGAGGAAATCATTTTTTAAAATAAAACACTTACTGAGGTCTAGAAGACTGGGTGGACACTTGTGCCTGGTGTAATGACCATGTAAATCCTTACCAGGCTCTGTAGGGGAAGGTAACAATACCCTCATGTTACAGATGGGAAAACTGAGGCTTAAATCAGGCAAGTAATCTGCCCAAGGTCACCCAGCAAATAAGCGAAAGAAGCAGGATTAGAACGCAAGACTGGTTCACCCTCCATTCTGCTGTTACCAGAATGCCAGCTGTCAGGTCACCCCACCTGAGCCCCCAGCAGGGTCTGGGTGGCCCCAAGAAGCAGACAAGCACAGACAGGCTCGGAGCGGATGGGCAGCCCTGGCCCTAATTTCCCATTAATTCTATCCTAGCTTGTGACCCAACCCACATTCCAGAGAGCCTAATTCTGACCCGACTGATGAAATAATACTAACAGAGTGCCTACTGTGTGCCAAGCACTTTAGATGCAACACGGATGACGCTCACCAAAAGCCAATATGAGGCAGACTACCCCCATTTTCCGGGTGAGGAGAGGGAGATTATGAGAGTTCAATGATTGCCCAACATCACACAGCTGACAAGTAACGGAGGCAGGATTCAAACCCAGGTCTGCCCATTTCCCGTCGTCCAAGCTCTTCGCCATTACTTAAACTTACCTTCTCCCATCCTCCAGCCTCCCCTGGCCAAGCCTCAGCTGCGCTCTCATCCTGAAAATGTGCTGAGCCGCCCCCACCCCCTGCCCAGGCCCCCTGAAACGAGAGTCAGGCCATGGCCCCAAGCCCTGGCTTCAGTTTGGTTTTCTGGGATTCTCATCCAAGGAGGGGAGCTTTGACGGAACCAGAAGGAGGCCCTCTCCTCTCTCCAGAAGCACGCGGTCCCCAGACCCCTGTCCTAAACTGGGCTTTGGATCACAGAGACCCTGTCCACCACAGACTCTTTCTGCGCTCGGGGTGTCCTTTCATAGCACTAAGCCTCAGCACTTTCCTTGTCTGTAAAATGACATATGATCAGGGTCCCAGGGCTGCTGGGGGTGGGGGTGCTTCTGGCACATTCAGGGGCCCCCTCCATGCTAGTTCCCTTCCCTTGAACCTTCCAATGCTAATCCAGAGACCTAGCCACAGGAGACCTCATCCATCCATCCATCCATTCCTTCATTCAGCCGCTGGGCACAGCTGATCCATGCTGGGCTCTGCTGGGAAGGTGGAGGCAGCAGAGAGGGCTGGTTAAGATGCCTACTCTGCAGAGAGACTGCTGTGCCACTTCCGTGCCGTACGACCTTGGGCAAGTCACTCCAGCTGTCTGCACGTCCACTTAACTGTCTATGACACGGGGATGAATGTGGCAGCAGCCTCCAGGGTTGTTGAGAGAACAGTCGGCCATACAGGTAAAGCCTTAGCACTGTCCCCACACACAGTAAGAGCTCGGTGGTGGCAGCTATCGGGATATGACTGAGGAGCTTTCAAAGTCTGATGGGAGGAGGGAGCAGCTAATCAAATAATCGTCACACAATGGGATAGCTGCCAATACTGAGCTGAACGAGGTGCTGGGAGGACACAGCCCTGCCTGGGGAAATCAGGGAAGGCTGCCCAGAGGAGGGGCCATTGTAGGATAAGCAGGATTTCACCATAAGGATGAGAGAGGAAGGGCATGCCCGGCAGGGGGAACGGCAGTTACAGAAGCTCAGAGGCTCTTGGAGGCACAAAGAGATGCTCCGTGAAGAGTTGGTTGTGCTTGAGGAAGTGGGGGGACCCGGAGCTGGAAAGGGAAGTGATGATGAGCCACCTTTTTCGTCTGTCTGGGAGACTGGGACCCTCTCCCAGGGCAACGGTGGGGCAGGAGAGAGACGAGATCCGATTCGTGTTTGAGAGAAATGATCCAGGTGGCAGGTCTGGGAGGACGGCACAGGGGCAGGACCGGAGGCACCTTTGGCAGAACAGAGGAAGTGAGGGGGGAGGGTTGGGGGATGGGAGAGCAGTATTCAGACTCTAAGCCTCCAAGGCCTCTGTCAGAACAAGGGGCGGGGTGGGGGGTGGTGATGAGGGTGACCATGACCCCAGCCAGCTGGGACCGGAGCAGAGGCTGGGGGTTGGGGGGCGCTTGTTGGAGTTCTGAGAAAGTGCCCACCCCGCGCCCTGGCAGCCAAGGTGCTCCACTGCAGCTGCATCGCCAGCTGCCTGCGGAGAAAGGACCCAGGCACGGAGGGGAGGGACACATGACCCCGGAAATGAAGGGACAGGGGTCAGGACTGAGCACCCAGGGAGGCAGGAAGGGGAAGCAGTTGGGGGAGTGAATGCTGGAACTCACCAGCTTGCTTCAAATCCCAGCCCAGCCTTTTAATGGCTCTGTGACCTGAGGCCACTTCCTTAACCTCTCTGTGCCCCAAATGGGGATCATCACAGGGCCTACCTGAGACAATGGGCTTTTCTGAGGATTATTAATTAAATAAAGCCTGTCAGGCATGGGGCACCTGGTGGTCTCTGGGTGCCCCTGCCAGGAGCATCCTCACCTCGTCCCCTTGTCTCTCTGGTAAACTCCTGCTTCTCCAGCGGGCCGCAGCTAGGATATCCTGTCCTCTGGTTTGTGACACTTTTCCTGCCCCCACCATCCCCTACCTCTTCCGACCTGCCGCTCTCAGAGCGCTGGACTAACATTTGCCACTTATGGTTTCCACGTTTGCTCCCTTACAAGCCTGGGGGCCCCCTGAGGGGGGGATTGTGTCCCAATTCCAGGACCCAACACATTGTAGGCATCAGCTAATAGCGGGCAGCTGACTGAACACACAAGCACCAACAGGCCCTGACATATGCAGCAGTCTAGTAAGCACTCCGGTGAGACAGGCCTCACAGCTGCTCCGTGAAGTAGGGAGCCCTGTAATGCCCACCCTACAGACGAAGACCTCGGGGTTCAATGCCCAGTGACTCTCAAAAGCCACACAAGCAAGAAGGGGCCGAGCAGAGAGAACTCGGGTCTGACCTGTCTTCAATCATAACCCTGCCCACCCTGCCTCACTCCGAGGCTGGCTCAGGCTCTCCTCCACCCGCCCCGGGCCTGCCAGCTCGGTAGCTGACAAAACACACTGACAGGTATTACCCCTGTTGCCGGGAAAAGCCGCATAGTCCCAGAAAGACTTCACCACTGACCTGGCTGCGCAGGTTCCTGCCTGTGGGACCCGGAGCAGCTTGTAAGTAGGGTTATTGCGAGCTTGAGTCCGCAGGCAGAGAGGACAGCGCCCTGCGGGGCTCCCCGCGTGGGAGCTGACGCTTTATCACTGACGTGCATAACAGTCGTGGGGATGGACACGCCCCCAAGTTCCAGGTGAGGAAACGGAGGCTCCGAAAAGCGGAAATGACTTGCCCAAGCTCACACACGCAGCAAGTGACAGAGCAGGGGCTCAACCCACGGCTGTCAGCACCAGACCACCTCCCCCAAATCACTCTCAAAACAGTTCTCGCCCCTGACGCGCTCCGACTGCGTCAAGGGGCCCGTCCCCGTAACAACCTCCGACATCCTGAGAACACGTGCCGTGTGCCAGTTCTGAGTCCTTTACTCGTTCCCCATTTAATTTCACAACAACTCTAACGCAGGTGCCACTATTTTCCCCAATTTGCGGGGGGCAAACTGTGGCACGCATCGCTTAAGTGATTCCCTCAATCACGCAGCTAGTAAGGGGCTGTGCAGGGACTAGAACGCGGGTCATTGGAAGACCAGGCCCAAAGTCCGCAGGGTGCAGGAGGGGGAGGCCCGGATCCCAGCCAAAGGATCTCCCAGCATTTCGTTAGCAACTTGCCTGGCGCAGGGAGGGGAACCCAGAGCCCTTGCCTCCCCTCGGGCCTTGGGGCCTGGCCCTCTTCCTTCCCGCTCAAACATCGATCCCTGGGGACTCGCCCTCATCCCTTCCCTCCCTCCCCAGCCTTGTGGACTGGATGGCAGAGCAGCAGCAGCCGCCCCTGCTGGCCCAGTCCGGGGGCTTGAAGATGCAGCCCTGCCCCCGGGGGCTGAGCGCACGATCACCGCATCCTTCAGGACGCCCTTCAGTGATGAGATGAAGGCAAGTAACAGCTCACGTCTGTGCCGAGCCGCCAGTAGCCGCTGCTGACAGTGCCCCGCCGTCTTCCCGCAGGACGCTCGGGGCCAGTGCTGCTCTCAGCTCCGTTCCACGGCCCAGCAACCTGAGGCCCAGAGTAATGCACGATGAAGCGGCCAGTGCCCACTTTCTGGAAGTTTCCTCCATGCTGAGGGAGGGTGGCTGCCATTTATGGAGCCCTGACTTCATTTTAAACCTAATTACCCTCCGTGGGAATCAAAAAAGTTAATGAGCTATCCTTTTTTTCTCTATTAAAATTCCTCATAGAAATGACTCTTCTCTGCTCATGAAAAAAAAAAGAGATAAATGATATCCCTGTTCTACCAGTGAGGAAACTGAGGCCCAGTGAGGTCGGAAACCTGGTCCAGGTCACGCAGCAGCAGCTGGAAGAGCGAGCGTTGGAAGGAAGAGTCACCTGACCTCAGAGGCTATCGCCTTGGTGGCCACCCCGGGGCCAGGGGTTGGTCCACCTCAACCGCCCTTCTTGTTTTTGCCTATAAATGACACTCAAACAAACATCTTTGTGCACAAAACTTTGCCACAGTTTACATTCTGTCCCAAGACAGGTCCTCAAATAAGATGATTGGCTCCAGAAGTCTGAACGTTATTATGCCTTTTGATCAATATTTTCGAGCCGCGTTCCAAAGGGTTGCCAATCTGTAGTCCCACCTACAACAGGAAAGAGACACGTTTTCGCTGGATTCTCGCCAGCTCTTTTTTTTTTAATCTCCCGAACGTCCAAGATAAAAAATGGTATCATAGAGTGGTGCTGGCATTTTTTATTATTATTACCAACCAAGTTGAGTGTTTTTAAGGGCTGGAAACTTATCAGGATCTGTATCAGAGGCCACAGGCTCTGAGGAGGGACTGGGGGCGGGTGTGAGGCCCCCAGAGCAGAGAATGCTTGTTTCTGGTTGGATGGCTGAGAAAAGGAAGGCGGGGGCTCTGGAGCTTGGGGACAGGCTCTGGCACTTCCTCTTTCTGGGGCGCTCTTTGCTGGCTCCTCACCAACGGGCCCCTCATCCCTCGGCTCTCAGCTCCAATGTCAGCCCCTCAGGCAGGTCTCCCTGACCCCACCATCTAGAGGTGCCACCCTCTCAGTGCCTCTCTTCCTTCACAGCCCCGTGCACACCTGAAGTGCTTACAGTTTATTTCCTGGCCTGTTGTCTGCTGCTAGTATTGGGAGCCCCTCGAGAACAGGGCTTTTGCTTCTTCATCCGGTGCCTGTATCGCATGCCTAGAACAATGCTTTTAATGAATTAATTAAACGTTTTTCACTTGTGGGTCATCTGCCAGCCAGCAGTACTGTTCCGATGATTATCATATTGCTGGAGGAGGGGAGGGCGGCATAGAACTGGCCCCTTTTTTTGCATCCTTCCCTCCCGGCCCCCCTCTGCCCCCCGACACCACGTACAAGGCCTCTGCCCACAGCAGACTTTGCTGAGGTCTGCGCACACCGTGCTGCTCAGCCTCTGCTTCCTGGGTGCCAGGGCTCAGGATCCCATTCCCCCCACTGTGTTAGAGCGAGCGAGCTCTCCTCTCTGACTGGCCCCCACACCCCTGCTCTCAGGGAGGCCATCCACTCCAGGTCCCCCGCAGAGCTGCGGGTCAGGAAACAGGGCTGAGACATTCCAGCGTCCACTGTGCCCCTCTGCCTGCCCCCTGGGCTCTGTGCAGCGAAGGAGGTTGACCAGAATTTTATCTCCCCGTGCCTAATGCGACTTACACCACGAACATCCCTTGCCCAGCCGTCGAAGCTGCGCAGGAGGTAGTACAGACTGGGGTCTTAGTGATGATTTCTTCTCTCTGATCCCAAACCCTATCTGTCTGCAACAACCAGCACATCATGGCATTTCCCCCGGGAGCCTCCCAGGGGCCTCACATGTGGGCAGCAGCGGTCTCTCTGATTCTACACGGCAGGTGCCTCCTTCCTTCCTGCCAGTTCCCCTGTGGGCAAGGCCCTGGTGACTCCCTAGAATGCCAAAAGCCACCGTGGAGGCTCCACGGCCAGCGCCAGTGAAATCACCAACCGGTACCTGTCGGGCGCGTCCAAGTTAGGAGGGCAGCCTCCCGGGCCCCAGGGAGAGGGGTTCTGTGGGGTTCAAAGGGGTTTCCATGCTCAGAGGGAGAAAAGAATGTTGCCTCTAAAAACCCGGTCGACCGGAGTGAGTGGTTAAAACTGCAAGGCAGAGCAAAGGAGTGACTCTGTGCTAATGAGTATTGATTACAGAGAGGAAGCAGGTTAATTGAGTGAGTTGGTAAGCTGGTTGCTAAGGTAACCTCTCACGTGGAGTAAAATCATCACCACAGTTGAGTGCAGGCTGCACAAGGGCCAGACGTGCGGCAGAAGCCTTCCCGCAGTCGGACCGAGAATACGCAACGTTAAAACACCAGCACGTACTAGAGAAGGGAAGTTCAAAGTCTTCCCTTACACCAACGCTGATTCCCTTCGCCCAGGAAGATATTTGCCCTTGAGCTTGAGGACTGAAGGCTTTCTCTCCTTTGGATCTCACTGTACACAAGACGCAAGAGAGAAGCCTGGGGTGCCTCCGAGGGGCGCGTGGGCAGGTCACCAACTCTGCACTGGACATAGTGGGAGTGAGAGAAAGGAACTCTTTTCCTGAGATTTGAAAGAAAAGCCAAGATTTGCTTGCGCAAAAGTTGATAACAGCTGGGCTTGGGAGAAAGGTGAGAGTTTATGCCACGGGTTTATATTTCTTTACGTTTCGCCCTGTTAAATCACAGCAAATGCTGAAAATAGGCCACTGGAAAGCTCAGAGCGACACTGACATCCCAGCCTAGCAACTATCCAACATCCTGAGGCGTGTGCTGTATTTGCTGGCGTTACTCTTTTTGTCTTATTTTCATATCATGCGCTTTTCTTCACCCTGCTGACCTCAATTGCTTTTACCCTAGGATATTGGTGTGTAATTTGATGAGCCACCTCAAATGCTTTTTGAAATGAGACGAGTAGAGACGCATAAAATCGAGAATTTCTGTAAGGCGTTGTAATGATGTACATTTTTAATAGAGAAACCAAAGAGACTGACTCTCGAGGTTGACTGCCTCCCTCTTAGCCACCTCCGCCTGGGGAAGGCCTTCCTCGCGCACCTGTTACATTGGTCTCCCGGTTGCAAGTAACTGAACCCCAGAGGTAACATCTAAAAAGATAGGACAGACCTCTATTTGCAACTGTCGAGGGAATGAAACTGTCGCAGCCTGTAACACTGTGAGAAAGTCTCCCATTCTGAATGGGTCGCATCTGGCTGAAGCCTCTGTGGGAAGATTTGCAGAAATAAATAAATAAATAAGGCAGTGGGATAAATCCGTGTGAATTGACATGGACGAGGTGCGATTTAATTATGACGGTCGAAGTCACGCCGGCTGAGAGCGTGGTGAACCGTGAACAGCTGCGCCCCACTCCCTCTGCGGAGGGAGCCAGAGGCA
Organism: Micronycteris hirsuta; assembly: GCA_004026765.1. Lineage (NCBI taxonomy): Eukaryota > Metazoa > Chordata > Mammalia > Chiroptera > Phyllostomidae > Micronycteris > Micronycteris hirsuta. The sequence goes on along the minus strand of PVJI01002743.1, from coordinate 93,370 downwards.
GGGGGGCAGCTCCTCCGTGTGAGAATTCCTAATGCCTGGGCGAGGTTTTAAATCACTTCAGTTGTTCTGATGGTTTGCACACCCCAGCTAGCACCTGGGAGATGAAAATTCCAGGCACAAACCTACCTTTTTTCTAACAGAAGGGAGTTATGTTGTACCTCTTGAAAACATGCTTTTTTATTTACAGGACAATGTGCCGCGAACGTCCACATCCGTGAGTTACCTTCCACAGCATCATCTGAAAGCTCCACAGACACCCATCCTATGAATGGACATCTTTCATTCATTTATTCACCTCTTTTTGTACATGGAAGGGAGAGGCTTTTTTGGTTTGCGTTTGAGGGGTTTCATTTTGGGGTGGGGTTTTTTTGTTGTTGTTGTTATTACAAACTTCAAAATTATCCTTGTAATTAAATCACTGGCACATCCATGATTATTTCCTTGAATAAATTTCTAAGAAGTGAAATTTCTGGGTCAATTCGTATGCAAATTGTAAAGCTTCTCATAGATATTTCCAAATTGCAGAAGGTTTTTTTGAAATCCAATTTACATCTAGAAACCATGTCTTTAAAAAGATAATTATTTAAGTATATATAGAGAAAAAATCAGAAAGTAATATGAGCTAAAATATGAAAGTCAAAACCACTCATAGTTTTACCACCCACGCCTAATGTGTGTTACTGCTTTGGGATCCACCACCTCGCTCTCTCTCCCTCTGTCTTGCTCTCTCTCGCTCCTGTGTCTCCGTTTCATTTTGTCCAGTCTCTCTTTCTCTTTCTTTCTCCCTCTTTTTCTCTCTCTCAAGAAAACTGAGGTCATGCCTCACTCCGAGTTCTGTAGCCTGGGCAGCACTAATCATTCCTCACACTTGGGTAGAACCTCGGAGCTGGCAAAGCATTTTCACATGTTATTATCACCCTTTTCCAGGTGAGACCCCAAGGCTCAGAGCGGCCGGTGGCTCCCTGCCCACAGCTGCCTGCCCATAGCCCCTAAGTGTCTCCAGGCCGGCCTTCCAGGCCCTTTGCTGTCCCAGCCCCTATCTAGGATCGCACATGTGCCTGCCAACACACGTGTATGCTCACGTCCGTGCCGCCCTCCTCAGGGGATGTGTGGCTGCCTGGCAAGCAGCTGGACTAAAGCATGGCCCCTGACTGCCTCCAGGATGCCATGGGCCCCACTCAGGACCAGGAGTGGGAACAGAAAAGCTGCCAGAACTACCCTGCTGTTGCCCCGCTCCAGCTCTGGGCTGCAGCCTGCTCTGTCCGGTCTCTGCAGTCTTGCTTCCTCCACTCTGCCCCTCCTCTTCCCCACCCTCCTCCTCTCCACCGCCTCTTCACCAGGGCACGGCACCTGGCAGGTCTCAGCCCCCAGGTTGCCTCTCCCAAGTACAGGATGGCTCCTTCCATAAATCAGGTCAACTCACCGGAGTCTACTTAGAACCTTCCAGCGGTTTCCAGCGCCCTTAGAATAAACCACACTGCGCATCCCAGACTAGGAGGCTTTGCGGGATCTGGCTCCTGCCTGCCTCTCCAGCTCATCCTGGGCCTGCCTCCCCCTTGGTCACCACCTCCAAGCTCCTCTGACCCCTTCCGGCCTCAAGGGTACACCAAACCCGTTTCTACCTCCAGCCGTTGTCCACCCTGTGCCCTGGCCTGGGTCTCTTCTCCCTCCCTTGGCTGGCTCTTCTCTATTCATCTCTCTCATCCTTTGTGTCACATACTCATGGAGTCTTCCCTGACCACTCTCCCTCTTTAAAGAAAGTCCCTCCGTTATGCTCCATCTCAGCATACTACTCCTAACAATGAGTATTATACTTATTTCCCCCTTTTTCCCATCTCTCCTAGGAGAGGCTCCATCGGGCAGAAACCAGGTCATCCCATAGCAGGAGCTTAATAAAAATTAACCAACCAAATAATAGAGTGGTTAAGAGCGCAAGTTCAGTGTCAGGTGAGCCTGAGTTCTCTCCCTGTGCTGCCACGTGGCCACCACATGGCCTGGGACAGGCCGGCAGCGTCAGCTGTGAATCGGGAACCCTGTCTCATGGGCTGTTGGAAGGGGTTCGTGAGATGACAAGTGCAGATCTCGGCGAAATGCACGCACTAAAAGTGCAGTAGATAAGTGCTCAATCGGCGCAGATATCTTTCTTTTCTTTGTTTATATATTTTATTTTTTAGAGAGAGGGGAAGGGAGGAAGAAAGAAAGGGAGAGAAACAGCAATGTATGGTTGCCTCTCACATGGCCCTCACTGGGGACCCAGCCCGCAACCCAGGCATGTGCCCTGACTGGGAATTGAACCGATGACCCTTTGGTTCCCAGCCCGTGCTCAGTCCACTGAGCCACAGCAGCCAGGGCAACACAAATATTTTTCAACACATTTCTTGAGTGGATAACCAGCCTTGTATAGCACATATTCGGAGACATGGAATCCAAGGCTTGGAAAGAGGAAGTGACCTGTCCGAGTTCACGTGGCTGATGGGGTGAGGCGGGGCCTCCCCGGTGCGGCCGACAGCAAGCCTGTCAGCAGTGCGCCAGTTCCCCCCAACAGGGTGTGCGTGGGGCCATGGTATAGAGACGGTAGATTGAATAGACCAGAACTCAAAGAGCAGTAGGGCCAGAGGAGAAACAGAAAGAAGAGAAGAAGCTCTGCGAGTAGAACAGACCAGGATTCAGGGACAGACAAGCGAGACATCAAGCAGTGGCCACATAGAGACTTGCCCCCAGTTTGCCTAAATATAAGGGGGTTTAATGTGGGAACCTGAGCCACCTGAGGGGCCCTGCACGCTGGAGTTACCGCCTCTCTGACCTTGGGGACACTCCTGTGCCCATCAAGGTGGAAGGGTGGGGACTTAGGAGGCACAGTGGCACGAGGGCATCTCCTCAGGATGCTGAGGCCGTGGAGACAACGCATCAGCAGGTGGGCCGGAGTCCAGGCCCATCCTGGAAAAGGCCGCTATGAGTTTCCATGGAGCCCATCACTATGGTAACCAAACCTCAGCAGCAGGACTCCAGCAGAGCCAGGAAAGACAAGCTCCTTTCTTGTCCATATCCCAGGAGCCTAACCGGAGGGGGCAGAGGAAAGTGGGGACAATCAGGCTTTCTGAGCTAGGATGGGTATGGGGGCAGGGAGAAGGGGAGGTCGTCTTCCTGTTCAATGGGCCAGCCATAAACTACCGGAACGTGGCACCCTATTTCACGCCTCTGTGCCTTTGCTCACACTATTTGCTCCCATGGGACGCCCCCTCCCAGCCTGAATCCCTTGGTTGCATGGAGTGGTCATTCTAGTGGGGAAGAGATAATACACAAAATAAATAAGTGTGTGTTAGCTGTAAGTATTGAGGAGAAAAATAAAGCTAGGACAGGGGAATATGAAGTACGGAGGGGTGTGGGAGGCATTCCAATTCTAAAAAGCCAAGTAGGTGATACTTGAGTTACGACCTGAAGTCATCAGGCCATGCGTCCACCTGGGGGGATAACATTTCAAATTAGGGGAAACACATGTGCAAGGGCCCTGGGGCAGGAGAGTGGCGGGGGAGTCCAGAATCAGCATGGCCGATGTAACTGGAGCGAAGTGAGAGGAAAGGAAAAAGGTGGAATAAGGTTGGGTGAGGCCAGAGGGGCCCAGGCCTGGGCAGTGAAACCTCTGTGGGTTCTCAGGAGGAACCTGGCTTATGCTCAAGTCAGGGAAGTGGCCTGACATGACAGATGAAGCCTCCTCGGAGAGGCAAAGCCAGCCCACTGTGGCCACCTGCATCAGAGAACCAACCAGGGTCGGCCTCTCTGAGGGCAAAACAGAGAGGCCCTGGGGAGGGGGATGGGGGGACAGAGCTGAGCACGCTCCCTGCCTCCACCAGACTCACCCAGCAGCTCCAAGGAGTCAGGGAGGGGCAGAGCGAGACTGGGAAGGTCACACTAGCAGAGCTCCTCTGCTCCCCACCCCCCACGACAAGCAGTCTGGTTACAAAAGGGCTGGCAATGAGTCTGGCCCAGGCGTCCAGCATGGGGAGCCTGTCTGGGCTGGGCACACGCAGGCTCTGATTGTTAAAGTGTCGGCACGGTCACAAGCTCCCTTCGACGGGAGCAATAACCCCTCAGGTCTGTAGAGAGGTGTACATTCTGTAACGGGCTTCCCATGTAAGGAGGGAAAACTGAGGCCCAGGGAGAGGAAGGGCTTGCCTGTGGCCTCAGAGATAAGTGACGGAGCTGAGGTCTGAACCCGGGGCACTCCCACGGGCCAGCCACTGTCCTAAATGCTTTACATTGCATAGTTCATGAAACCCTCACAACAACCCCGTGAGGTGGGTAATAGTATCACTTGTAACTTATACTTGAGTCTAACCAGCCCCTAGGACATCGGACAACTTGTTGAGGGTCAAGCAGCCAGGAAGGGGCAGAGCAGGATTCGGAGCAGGCTGCCCACCTCAGGGTCCTCGCTCTTGTTGATGTAAGAAATGCACAAACGCGCAGAGAATTTTTACGAGTTTGAGCCAAACCAGCAGCAATTGTCAGGAAGCAAAATTTCGACAGACTGAGAAAATGCTTCGGAGGATGGCAGTTTTGCATCTTATTTTATACATTAGAATAAAAGGAGAAGTAAGGGGTGGAGGGTTGGGGTTACGTGAATCCATCGTTGGCAGGTTAAGGGGGCAGAAGAAAACCAAGCAGGGAAATCTCTGGGATTGCGTAGAAAGCCAAACGGAGAGAGACACAGACTTCTTTTACATCAGTGGGGACAGGATGGCTCCCAATATGGCACAGCGTGGTGGGACCGCGAGACAGCAGTGAGGGGCTCCGTGGTCCCAGGGGTGGTGGCTGTTCCCTCAGGAGTCTGGGAACAGGCGGTTCCTGACTTTCCACAGGTATGTCACCTTAGATGCAAAGAGACCCTAGACAGGCTCACTTATGGTAAGGACTGACCTTTGTCAAGAAAGGCTCCAATGTGACTACCTGCCCGACCCCTTTTAGTTCGCACTTTACATTCAGACCACCCTGTGCGGTTACTTTAGGTCGCTGAGACTGTGTGGCCGCTGCCACGCAGGCCTCCCCTGAGCTCGTCAGGTTTGGTATGTGGCCCCTTTTCCGTCCACGGTCTTGACCACAGGGCTAAGGAGAATATATTCATGATGAATTCTTATGAAATAAAGACATTTTCAGTGGGTGGGGAGGGAGAATCCCCTTTCGTGTCTACTTTTTTCTCTGCAAGCCTTTCAGGGCCATTGGCCAGAGGCAGTGTGGTGCAGACCTGGGCACGTTCGGTGCCTTACCTTTTCCAGAGCACATTTGCAGGCATCCTATATTCTGATGGCCCCAGTGTCCTGAGCTCTCTGTCCGCCCTTCCCCCAACCCATGCTCCGGTCAAATGAACGACTTTGCAATCTGATTCCATTAAACCGACATTTATTAAGTCCATACCTTGTGCCAGTTGCTAAGCTACAGCCTGAGGACACCGGGATGCTGAGACCCTGAGACCGTGAGAGGAAGTGCCCTGCCCAAGGGTGAGTCAAAGGCAGAGCTGGGGCGGGGCTCCATCTCCTGCCTTCAGATTTGAGGACCTGAGGGAAGAGCAAGGAGAGGAAGCAGCGCAGGGCCCCAGCAGCGGGCTTTCCTCCTGTGGAAACCCGCAGGCCGGGAATCAGCAGGGTCTCGGAGTTCCTGGAGGAGGGACTTGGAGCTGCGCACTGGCGGGGCCTGGGGGAGGGTGTGAACGTCCAGGTTTAGGGCAAGAAGCAGCTCCCGCTCAGACCCAGGCCTTGCTTGGCTCAGCCCCTGACTGCCTCCCAGCCAGACACCTTTCCTACCAAAAGGGGCGATCGCTCCAGACGACCTGGAAGGCCAGTGTCTAACTCCCCAGCGTGACTCTCCTCAGCGTGACTCTAACCTAGACTTTTATCTCCAGATGAAATCATGCACGCAATCCCTCTATCTTTGTTCAAAATATTAATTTGTACATGTGGACACATCAATCCCCTCCACTTTCATTACCCTGTTTTTGGCACATCATTGTTTTCAAACCACATCCAGAAGCCTTAATAAGTGGCCCAGGCCTCTCTCCACCTCTGAGAGGCTCTGCTGACAGATCAGGGGGCTGCAGCCCAGGGAGGAAGAGTGACCTCCCGAGGTCCCACAGCAGGCCAGTGTCAGAGTCCAAACCAAAACCCAGGACTCCTGAGCCATATCTAAGTCCCCCTCTTAGGGTGGGACTCTGAGGTTCTAAAGGACACTCTCACCTGAAAAATGTGCTCTTAAATGTCCCAGTTCTGCCCTGTTTGGTGTGGCTCAGTGGTCTGAGTGCCAGCCTGCAAACCAAAGGGTCAGCAGTTCAATTCCCAGTCTAGGGCACATGCCCAGGTTGTGGGCCAGGTCCCCAGTAGGGGGCGTGTGAGAGGCAATCACACATTGATGTTTCTCTCCCTCTCTTTCTCTCTCCCTTCGCCTCTCTCTAAAAATAAATAAATCTTTAAAAAAAAATGTCCCAGTTCTCATGTGGCCTCAGTAGGCACCTTTGGGTGACCTCACCCACAGACAGCCCCACTCGCACCCTTCACAAGCACCTCAGTCTCTGTGGGCCCTACTCTAAATGAACCACTCTTCCCTTGACATCTACCCCAACCTGTGTTTCCTCTCCCTGACCCTATCCTCAGCTCTCAAGCCAGGAGCATGAGCGGTACCCTGGGCACCGCCTCCCCATCACCACCACAGCCCTCCCACCCGCTGAACCCACCCAGGTTCCCAGCCCTCCACCGCCACACGGATAAGGCCTCAGCATCTCTCCCCCACCTGTCAGAGCCACCGCTGCCCTCCAGTCTGCGCCTCCTTCCACAAACCCTGGAGCACCTGCTGTGGGCCAGCACTGTGCTGTGCGCTGGGACTCAGCAGGGAGCAAAACAGACAACAGCCCAGCTGCCGGGGTGGTTGCGGGGAAACCACATCTGGTCATGCCCCTCCCCTGCTCAGGTCCTTTGCATGGTTCCCCATCACCCCTGGGATCAAGTGCAAACTCCCCATGCAGGTATCCACGTTCCTGGACCCTCTACCCTGTAGGGATCTATCCAGACTGGTCTCTTGCCTTTTTGCACCACCAGGGTCAATCCAAATAAGCTATCAGCCATTCTCCCGACCACACTAGCTCAAAGGTCCCTTCCTGCATGAAGCTTCCCTGGCCGAGCCCTGGCAGAGTGAGTTTTGCCCTCCTCCGAAATCCCATCAAAACCCAGGATTTGTGTGTCTGCCTCCCTGACCGGGCTGTGATTCCTGGAGCCCAGGGGACTGAGCCAATGCCAGCGGAGAGTCTGTCTGGCACTGAGTGGCACTGATATGTTGGGCTGATAGATGGACCAAGAGCTAGGAGGGCGGAGCAGAAGTCCAGCCACCTTCCTCATTAACTCGTTCCCGTGCCTACACATTTGTTGTTTTCTGGGAGTTCCTCCAGTTTTCTAACCTAAACCCCTCTGCTGTAATTACTGAAGGGTATGCCTATTCTTCCCCGAGTCTGTTCTCTATGTCTTTCCTTGCCCCAAAGCACAGAACATCCCGCCTTTCCTTTGACTGGGTGATGTGCCAACAAGAACAGAAGTCTGGTAAGGCACGTCAGGAACAGGCCGGCCCAGGCCTCCCCATGGTCTCAAGAATCGAGCCCAGTGCCAGAGCTTTCCAACAACTCGGGAAGAAGTGCCCCCGAACTGGCGAGGCCGGCCTTGCGGTTTGGGGCACTGAGTCACCTTCTGGCTGCGAGTCTAGGAGCTCTCACTGCACCTTTGTTTGGAGAAGGCGCAGGTCAGCGAGACTGGAGGGAGAGATGCACAGGGAAGCAGAGGTGCAGAGAGACAGGGAGACGCACCCATAGACAGAGCGACCTCAGGGCAGAGGCGGAGGGTCGAGAAGGGGTGATGGAGACCCTAAGAGAGACAAACCCAGAGGGAAGGACCGAGACAAGCGGAGACAGAAACGCAGCGCAGAGAGAGAGATGAGAAAGGAAGACGCAGACACACCCAGGGCAGAGGGAGAGGGGGCAAGGCAGACCGGGGCGCGGGGCCCGGAGGGCCTAACAGACCCGACCCAGGGCGGACAGTCCCAGAGCTCCCCCGCACCCTTTCCTCCGCAGCGGGTCTCCCACCCGCAGCCCTGGCACGGACGTGAGCCAAAGAGGAACCAATGAGCTGCAAGACCTGAGCATTACCTCACCAGAACCGGCTGCCATTGGTTGGCCCAGCCGCCGGGGCGGGCTGTTGCTATGACAGCTCAGGCTGGCGCTAGGCAGGAATGAGAGGAGCAGACTCAGTAGTAACCACTCTTCAGCTTATGGCGGGACCCAGGGACCCTTATTCAGCCTCAGGGACTCCTGCTCAGCCCCCAGGGGGAAAGCCAAGCTCCCGCAGCCCCAGGACCCAAACTCCTCCAAAGGTGCCCATTCACTCCCCTGCCACACAGCCTAGCCCCCTGTCCCGGCAACGAAACACCCATCCATTCACCCTGCAAACAGCAGTGAGCAAGCACCATCCACCGCCCAGGGCCTGCCTGGGTTCTGCAGATACAGCGATAAGTACACCTCCATCCCTCCTTCACGGAATGCCCACTCTGAGCAAGCAAACAGTGCAGCAGGGCCTGTGGGAACACAGGGAGAGTCCTTGCTCCACCTGCCAGTCAGGAAGGCTTCTAGGAGAGAGGAATGCCCAGCTGGGACCTGAGTGGGGATGGTAGAGGGGACAACCTGCGCAAAGACTGGCAGGTGAGAGAAAGCAAGGAGCACTTGGGACACTAGGCAGGAAATTAGACAGTGGGGGAGGGGAGGGTTGAAAAGGAGGACGAGTTCAGGGTGAGGCTGAAAGGGAAAGCAGGAACAGGGCCCCAAGGGCTTGAAAGTCATGCCAGAGCATCTTGGGCCGTACTCCCAGGCAACCGGAGGGATTTAAGGGGAGGAGCTGTGATTAGGTTTGCGCTCTGTGGAGGATGGCCTGGAGGGGCTAGGAGACCCCTTAGTGCAGGGACTGGTGAGGGTTGGGGTGGGAGGGACTAAGACCCTAAGGTGGAGATGGGAGGAACCAAATTCAGAAGGGAGTACAGAGGACGTGAAGCCAGGGGTCTGGTGGCTGAGTGACCCGTCACTGCCTGACCTGGGAGGCTGGGAGGGTTTTCCTGGCCACCAGATAGGATCGCCACGCCCCTTTCCATGTGACATTGACATCTTGTGTACTTTTGTTTGGATAGTTATGCCGCACTGAAAAGGTGTCTGTCTCTTTCTGTGCCCGCCCCGCCCCCCACCCCCCCCAACACACAGACTGTCACTTGACTCTGTATTCCCAGCACTGGGCGCGGAGCCTCTGCCACGTACAAGTCCACAAAGCTGATGTGAACCCTGCAGGTCCCCCACCCCATGACCTGCTCCAGCCCCCACCCATTTTTCACATCCTCTACTACCTCTCTCCCCTCTTGTACAGTCATGTTGTAGTCATCACCTAGAAGCTGAGGCGGTCCCTTCCCCTGCTGTGTGTCTCCCTCCCCTCCCCCTCAAGCAGGGAGGGAACTTGCCTATCTGTTGGCTCAGATTCCTGAAGACCAATAAGGCCTATTTTCTGGTTAACAGAGTCATTATAATACAATCATAGGGTTGTTATTGAGAATTAAATAACATTTGTCGCCTGGCACATAGGAATGACCAATGAATCAGCTATCATGATGACATTGTTATTACTGAGTGCGACAGAGGATGGAAATGCCCCGCCAAGACTCTAACACGACACGGCTCCGCACTGGGACATGGGGCACTTGCTCAGCGCGTCACAAAGAGGTGCCATGGCGTCCTCCTTATCACACGCACTTCTATACACTCTTTTGGGGAAAACACAGGTATGATGGTCAGACAAGAATCCTGAATTTTGTCATAAAACCACGTTAATACCATCAAAGCCTCACCTAAACCCCTAATACAATGGTTACAGATGTCCTCTCCCAAGGAACGAAGGTAAGTAACCCGGCAGCTCCTTAAATGTCAAGAGAATCCAGATCTAACGGTCAAGGATGCAAGAGCCGGTGGTGCCCTTGGAATCCTCTTACTCAGCCTTCGGGTTCACAGATGAGGGATTGAGGGCTAGGAAAGGGAAGCGATTGCCCAGAGTCGCACAGTTGAGTTGCGCGGCAGAACCAGATTTTATCGCTGCCTCAACTTCCAATTCACTGCGCTTTTCTAACTCTGGTCTGACTTACAGTTGAACACCAGCTAGGAGAGCCTCCAGCAGGGGCGTGCCTGGGACCTTCAGGTACCTGACTACTTTAGACATTCGTGGCAACCTGTCAGGTGGGCACTGACTCACCTCAGACTCCACAGCCTTACTGGATCGAACCCAGGTCCGCCAGATTCCAAAGTCCATGTTCTTGGCATGACGGTATGTTGGCTGTAGGACCACTCGGTATGGTTTGTTTGGAGCATCAGAGAGAGCTGCCAGCATCTTCACTGAAAGGAGAAGAGCTGAACACGCTACCCGACAAAACCAAAAGAGGCCCTCAAATCTCTTGCCTGTTTGTTTTCACACGCCTCCCTTGTTCTGCGGTTGTAGAACGGGACCAGCTGGGAGGCTGATTTAGAGACCTGGGCATACTTTCAGCGAGACACCGCGCCCACATTCTCTGAGTAGAGGGCTCTCAGAATGAAATACAGGACAGGAAGTCTTACTGAGGTCTCTGCATGATTTGTGGGTCTTAAAGTGGTAATAGGTTCGGGGTGTCTTGGAAGAAGAGCCAGGAAGGTGAGGACTACAGAACAGCCCCAGGGACAAATCTGACTGTCAGCGTCCCATCTGTGGAGGCCCCCAGGCCCTGTGGCCTCTTCCATGGGGGCAGAGGAAGGGCTGGGTCCCTCAGCCCTGGGAGAGATGTTGTTTGTTCTTTATTCCCAAAAATGGATGGTGCTCCATCTTCAAGAGGTTCTATTTATAGCTCTGACTGTGGATCGGGGGAAAAGATGCTGTATCTAGCTTTGGCGAGGATGTTCAGGGACAGCCTCCTTTCGGGAGACTGGAGTTGGGACCTGAATGAGGAAAAGGAAGAAGCCGTGGGAAGGTCTGGAATGAGTGCTCCAAACACTTCCGTGATATAAAGACTCTAAGACAGGAGAGAAGGTGCCCAGTCAAGGCAGAGAAGCCAGTGTGGCCGGCATGTGACACGCAGGGGAGTGGAGGGGTCAGAGAGGTTGGCAGGGCCAGAGCCACACAGGGCCTTTGAAATCATAGGGAGGTGTTTGGGGTTCGGTCTGAGTTCAGTGGTAAGAGCGCCATATACGGGAGACAGGAAAATTGATCAGAGAGAGAGTCAGGGGCTATTTGAGGGGTCCAGGCCGGAGGTGACGGAGACTTGAAGCAGTGAGGGGGCGGAGTCATTGTTTTAATGTTTGTTAGGTTCTGATGAATGCGGGACAATGTACAGTGACTCCCGGATGGATGAAACGCAGAACCATTTATTGCTTGACTCGGAACCGGAGAACACGCCATGCAAGCCGCACAGGGGGCTGCGCCAGGGAAAAGGAGCAGCAAGCTGGAATGAGGCGGCAGCTTACGTGTGGCAAGCAGGGAGAGGTTAGTAGGTTTCAGGATCCCTGTGAATAGGGTATTTGAACAATTCTGTGGATTCAAAAAGAAGGGGTCATCCTCAGATGTTTGGCTTCAGGTTTTCTGGTAGTTAGGCGTGCTGTCCCCCAGGAGCATGAGAATCCAGCAGGAGAGAGGTCGGGCTGTATAGCTGTAGCCCACGAATGGGAATTGAGAGTTTCTAGCCAGGATCTCAAAACTGGGTTAAGACAGCACCTGTGAAACACTGTATTACAGGATGGTGGCTGGAGAGCCGTGGGCGGGGCCAGGGTTCCCGTGTTTTAGAAGCAGAGCCGATAGAGCTCCCCGATGGACGTGCTGCATGTTGGACGTCAAAGTGAGGACTCTTGAATGACCATGGGCTTTCAGAAACAGAGGACTGGCCCTCCCATCGAAAAAAATAAAGATGCTTGATGAAAATGTAAAGGCTTCTTCTTCAAAGCAGCGAGAAACTGACAAGAAATGACCACGTTGGAAAGAAATATAAGAACCCAGAGGAGAAAGTGGTCACGGAAGCCACTTTGCCCTGAGGTCGTTGACCGAGACTAACACAGAACCGGCACAAATAAACAATATCCAAAATCGGAGGGGGGAGGGGAATCACTGCAGGCACTACGGACTTCAAAAAGAACATGAAGAAAATTCTCAGGCCCGGTGTATTTGAAATCTTAGGTGAAGTGGACAAATCTCAAGAAAAATGTAGCTCACCAATACTGACTTAAGAAAAAAATGTTATAACCACTTTAGAAAGGAGTTGAGCTTTTTCTGGGAAAGTTGGAAATAGACATACCCTGTGGCCGGCAATTATAGCTCTAGGTATAGACCTTAAATTCATGCATCTGAGTATCATAAAAATGTATAAGAATATTTTTAGAAGCACAAAAGCACTGTTCTTAACAGCTGGAACTTGGAAACAACCCAAATATCCATCGGAGTAGAATACGGCATATGCCTGATAGTGGAATAATATCCACCAATTAAAATGCACGAACAGCTCCAGACAGCAACGGAATGTGTGTTAGGATGTTGAAGGGAAGAATGAAGACACCAAACAAGGCATTCAGTGCCACTGCATCAATATAAAGTTCAAACACAGGGAAACCTAAAAGATTTATACTACAGTTGACCCCTGAACAACAGGGAGGTGTGTGGAGCTGCCTCCCCGCACAGGTGAAGATCCGTGTACAACTGTTACCCCTTAGAACTTAACTCCCAATAGCCTGCTGCTGACTGGAAACCTTGCTGATAACCTAAGTGGTCAATTAACACATAGTTTGCATGCTCTGTGTATATGCTCTATGTAAGAGCATATGCTCTGCATAAGAGTATGTGCTATATTCTTACAACAAAGTAAGCTAGGGAAAAGAAAATGCCATAAGAAAATCATAAGAAAAATACATTTGCAGTTTTTATTGAAAGAATTGTGTATAAGTGGACCCACGTAATTCAATTCTGTGCTTCTCAACAGTCAGCTGTGTGTTTGGGCAGGAGGGAGTTGGTAGGTGCGTAGATAGATAAGTAGATTTTTTTTTTAATCTCCAAGAAACTTTTGAGGGCTGGCAATGTATTTCTAACCTGGATGGTAGTTACATGGGTATTTATTTATTAAATCATGCATTTAGTTTTATGTACTTTCTATATGTAATTTCTCTTTCACAATATAAAAAAAGGTTCAAAAATGGGGCTAAGCAACAGCATAAAGAATGATGTCAACTTCTTTTTTTTTTAAGATTTTCTTTATTTGTTTTTAGAGAGAGGAGAGGGGAAGGGAAGGAGAAAGAGAGGGAGAGAAACATCAATGTGTGGTTGCCTCTCACATGCCTCCCACTGGGGACCCGGCCCACAACCCTGACATGTGCCCTGACTGGGAATCAAACCAGCGACCCTTTGGTTCACAGCCCGCATTCAATCCACTGAGCTATACCAGCCAGGGTTGATGCCAGCTTCTTATTTGCCAATAGGTTCAGCAGAAAGGGTGAAGTGGGAAGATGGAGAATCCAGAAATGAGACCTCCACTTTGTCACATAGTTCGACAAGCCCGTTGGACACTTAAGAGGAGACCTTGAGTCTGCAGTTGAGTCGAGGACTTCAGAGCAAAGACCTGGGCTGTTGATCTCAATTGAGTGGAAGGAGATGTTTACAACAGACACATTAGGCAAAGAACTCACATCCCAAATTCATGCCTTGCAGAAAAATGGGCAGGAGACAAGCACTCTAGGTTTTAATGTAAGAAATTACACATGTGGACAAAATTGTGGTGATTGCAGAGGGGAAGACGGTAATAAGGGGAAGAAATGGTAATGGGAATAAATAAAAGGGAAAAATAAAAAAGAGAAAGAAATTACACAATTGGGCTGTTTCATGGGAATGAAGTACCATTAGTGGCCTGGAATCCCCCTCATGGATTTAAGAGACTGGTCATTTCCAGAAAAGGACCTTAGATGCAAGAAATTGAAACATGTTATTGGTTAAGTTCCAGCCAAAAGGCAAGAGGTTAAAAAGCACTGATGATGTGGCCAACAGATGCCAGAAAGCCCTTCCATGATTGGGACTCCGTTGGTCTTGAGAATCTTTGATTGGTGTCCTGTGGCCCAATCCTCAGGATTCAACCAAATTAAATCCCTCCTCCCATGTCATGGACCTGAGTTTCTGCCCAGAACCTTAGCTCTCATGCAAGATAGTAATAGGCTTCATCTTGATAAGGGTGAGAAATTTACAGGTTGACCCTCACATATTTCTTTTAACACAACAAGATGTTAAAGAAATGAACAATAGTATTGATACTTTTGTATGTAAGTTGTATTTACAGTTGCAGTAAGAAATTTTATAATCATTGTTTTGTTTATTGTTCTGCTTGTTTTTTTTACCATGTTTGAAGTAAGATCTAAATATTACTTTTGTGTCTGATTAGATTTACAGAAGGTGTTTAAGCTCTTAGGAATAATTTGTCTGTCGTATTTGTAAATCTCCCTTGTCAGGTATTTGAAGTGTTTGAATCAGATAAATTGAATTTGTAATTGTAGTTTGAAATATCTAAAGGAATTTGCTTAATTAAATGTGTAAACGGTGTTAAAAGTTTATGGGGATTTAATCTATCAAATTTATAAGTTAAGTGATTATGAATCAATGAACAAGTAAATGTGATCTTGCTTTTATGTAAAATTTACTAAGTTCATGAATAAAACATCAAGATCCATAAGTTGGAAGTAAGCGCTGAAGAAAGAGCTGGGTTCTAAGATCTATAACTTTAATAAATTAAATATTGATTGAAATTTAAGTAATTGTAATTATCCCCCACTAGCTGAACTCTCATATCTGCATGGCTTACCAAAAAGAAAAAAAGAAAAAAAAATAGTGCCCCAAGCATACTAAACAAGTAGAATATATGCGGCAATTAGCACGCATGGACTCACGGCTGCGAGCTCTTCACCACGCACGCCAGTCCAGGCGGGAGACGGCGGCGGGAGCAGCAGGTGAGTCTCCACTGCTCTCCTTTGGGAATCAGGTTTTTTGCCTGATTCTTTTTTTTTTTTTTTAAGATTTTATTTATTTATTTTCAGAGAGAGGAGAAGGGAGGGAGAAAGAGCAATGTATGGTTGCCTCTCACATGGCCCTCACTGGGGACCTGGCCCGCAACCCAGGCATGTACTCCGACTGGGAATCAAACCAGGACCCTCTAGTTCCCAGCCCGCGCTCAATCCACTGAGCTACACCAGCTGGGCTGATTCTTTTCCAGACATTTTCCTTGCTTCTGCCAGACACCTGGGGGCACTCCCAGCCCAGACCCAGTCCACCTGCCCCTCAGTGCTGACTGGCAATTTGCCACCGTGACCATTGTGGTGCCGGAGGTGAACCTCCTGCACATCCCACGCTGTGCATATCCATGCACAGACCTGTCCACTGCTTGTTCTTGCAGGGTTAAATAATTGGCTGACTTAAAAATAACCACATAAAAAACATATAAAAGTAAAATTAAAGTAAAAACAGTGAATAATAATTTTTATTGATTTCCATTTGAAATGTTTTATTCTAAGCAGAAATCCTTGAACGGCCGTCGTATGCATGTTTACCAGTGCTTCGAGACATTTGCGCTCACTGGCCAGGAGTCTTGGACGGGCCGGGAAAACCGTGCAGTCTCTAGAGTGTCACTTCCCGACACCTCTTCAGGAGCAGATTCGGGGTGATGAGAAGTGCTGCACTGCCCTCTCCGCAGGGAGCCCTTCTCCACCGAGAAGGCAGCCTTTACTGCTCCCTTGTCACTGGGACACTTTAACTTCCCATCTGTGTTTCATCTTTGCACCGTATAGGTGCCCAGAAAATCTCAGGGGAAGAGGATTGATTAGCTAGGAAGTGTCCTCGGTTCCTAGGTCACCATATTTATGCCACAAGAGCCTCACCTCACCCTGCGACAAGATGTTGATGAATGTTGTCCCAGGCGCTGAGAAACGATTCAGCTCTCCCTGCCCAGAGCATGGGCTCAGGGGCAGCTTTCTGAAGGCCAAGGTTCAGCTCACAGAATGTTAATACATGTCAGGGCTGGTGTGGATATTAACTCTCACCATCTTTTAACCCTTGAGTTTTACAGTGCGGGAACCTGAGGGTCAGAGGAGGAAACGGGGTCTCCCGGGGCACCCCATTAAGGAGTGTCGGCCCCCAGACAGGCCAGTGCCGTTTCTCCTCACTGCTCTCATTGTCTTACATCCATCAGAAGGCCCCTGCTCCCCACGGACCGTGCTGGGAGCCTTGCACACAGGGCGCACTAGGTTGTTGTCATTTGTGCGGTAAGAAACCTGAAGCACAGATGGGGTAAGTAGCTGCCCAGGGACCCTAACTTGGTTCTTTTTTTTTTTAAGTATATTTTATTGATTATGCTATTACGATTTTCCAAATTTTCCCCCTTTACCCCCCTCCCCCCTGTACCCCGCAACCGTCCAGTATTCTACCCCCTTAATTCATGTCCATGGGTTGCACATATAAGTTTTTTTTGAGTTCTCTGTTTCCTATACCATTTTTGATCTCTCCCCGTCTATTTTATGCCTACCAATTACGCTTTTTCTTCCCTGTTCCTTTTCCCCTTATTCCTCCCCTACCCCTTCCCACTGAAATCCCTCCATGTGATGTCCATTTCTCTGATTCTGCTCCTGTTCTAGTTGTTTGCTTCATTTTTGTTTTCGTTGTTTTTCTTTTCTTTTAGGTTCAATTGTTGATAGTTGTGAGTTTGTTGTCATTTTACTGTTCATATTTTGATCTTCTTTTTCTTAGATAAGTCCTTTTACATTTCATATAATAATGACTTGGTGACAATAAATTCCTTTAACTTGACCTTATCTGGGAAGCACTTTATCTGCCCTTCCATTCTAAATGATAGCTTTGCTGGATAGAGTAATCTTGGATGTAGGTCTGCCTTTCATGACTTCAAGTACTGCTTTCCAGCCCCTTCTTGCCTGCAAGGTTTCTTTTGAGAAATCAGCTGATAGCATTATGGGAACTCCTTTGTAGGTAACTGTCTCCTTTTCTCTTGCTGCTTTTAAGATTCTCTCCTTATCTTTCATCTTGGGTAATGTAATTATGATGTGCCTTGGTGGTCCTCTTTGGGTCCAACTTCTTTGGGATTCTCTGGGCTTCCTGGACTTCCTGGAAGTCTATTTCCGTCACCAGATTGGGGAAGTTTTCCTTCATTATTTGTTCAAATAACTTTTCAATATCTTGCTGTTGTTCTTCTCTTTCTGGCACCCCTATAATTTGATACTGGAACATTTCAGGTTGTCCCAGAGATTTCTAAGTCTCTCTTCACTTTTGAATTCTTGTTTCTTCATTCTGTTCCAGTTAGATGTTTATTTCTTCCTTTTGTTCCGAATCGTTGCTTTGAGACCTGGTTTCCTTCCTGTCACTGTTGGTTCCCTGAATATTTTGCTTTATTTCATTTGGGTATCCTTCATTTGTTTTTTCATTTTTCAACCCAGCTCAGTCAGTTCTGTGAACATTTTGATTACCAGGGCATTAAAGTCTCCATCAGATAGGTTGGCTATCTCCTCATCGCTTAGCTCTCTTTCTGGAGCTTTGCTCTGTTCTCATTTGGGCCATATTTCTTTGTCTCAGCACACCTGCGGTCTGGTTGTTTTGGTTGACTTTTTTTTAATTTCTTGGTTGTCAGAGTTCCATGCAGTTTGATTTTCTGGCACTCTGGTTGTTTATTCCCTAACCTGGTTCTGATGATACTGACACCTTTCTTTGTTCCAGTATCTAGGTCTAGTCACTCCTATTTATTTAGGGCATGTGGGCAAGTTGCCAAGAAGTGACCAGCACAGCGATGAAAGGAGACAAGGTCGACACTCCAGCTGATAAGAGGCTCTGAGGTCCTTGCTTTTAGACTTTCTTTTCCCCTGTAGTAAGATGGCTCAAGGAGCTTTCCCTCTGACCTTGAGGGCCTAGAACTGGATCATCTGGGGAGTGTGAACCATTTTCAAGTTGAGCTGTGTGGCTGAGATGTGATGAGCTTTGACACCCTCTATCTGGGAGCTGCAGCCGAGAGTGGGGTTCAGTGGGGTCTCGGGGTGACTGTGCAGACCCTGAAATACTGAGCAGCCCAGACACCCTTTGCCTCTGGAGGAGATGCCGTTCCCTACTCTGAGCTGAGAGATGATCTTCCACGCTACTTTTTTTTTTTTTTTTTTTTTTTTTGCCACCTCTGGAAAAGTCTATGACTATGAATAGGGAACTGGAAGCAGGGGGCTCTTTCTGGCTTAAGAAAATTCTCTACCCCCAGCTCTGGAAAATCCTATTCCCAAGTCTGGGAAAATGTCTGCCCATAGTTCTGCAAAACCCTCCATCCTAGATCTGGAAACTGCTCCGCCCTTGCATCCGGAAAACATTCCTTCTTGAACACAGAACAACACCTTGGGGCACACTCTGCAAAACATTGATGTTGACCCTAGAAATCACTCCATTGCTGCTCTGGATGACACTTCATCCTAAGCTATAGGTCCACGAAAAATCACTCTTCCCAAGGCTCTAGAAAATGCAATGTCAGAAAATCATTTTACCAGAAGATCTGCGCATGGCTGTGGGGACTCCCCACCCTAAACCTGGAGGGCCCACTTGCCAGCCGACTCATGAATGGAAATGGTCATTATTCACGCAGTCTGGCCCCTCCACCTGAGCAGAGAGGGTCCTTGGAGAAGGAACATGGGTAATGCGTTTTGAAGGGATATCAAGGTGAGTCTGGAGGTGCTCAGATTTGTGCAGAGTGGTTGGTATATCAGGAGATGAAGGGCGGGCGAGAGGAGAGGGTCTGACTTCCACGGAGGTGTCCGAGTCAAAGACGGACCCACACCTCCCTCCCTCCCAGGCCCGGGGGGCTGGCCAGGGACACCTCCCGGTTTGGCAGAGAAAACCCTGCACCCTTGGGTCAAGAGGAGATGCCCACTTTGTGCTGAGCAGAGTACAATTCTATCCTTCTACGCCCAGAAGACCCCCTGCCTGTGGGCTGTGAGACCCCATGCTAGCTCTGAACAACGCCCATCAGCAGCTCTGGAAAATGCTCAGTCTGTGGTTCTAGAAAGACCCTGCCCTATCTCGGGAAAACCTTTTCTTCCTTAACCCCAGAGGGAGCCCCCAGCACAAAAAAAAAAAAAAGCCTGCCCTCAGAGGACTCCTCGCCCTTGGCCCTAAGGAAGGCTCTAGAGATGATGCGCCATGCCCGTAGCTTGGTCTCTGCCTTTGGAGGGCTCTTTCTGACAAATGTAAGAAAAAGCACTTTGTAAAACTAAAAAGCTGGCCCTGGCATGCGGCAGATGCTCAATAAACGTGTGTGGAATGAAGGAGTGGTCCTGGGAGATCTTTGCAAACTGCAATGCACAGCACGATCTTCAGATATTATTCTTACTGTGACTAAATAAAGCAGTTATCAGAGGTATTATGGGAAACTCCATATTTCTCCCTAATGAGGTTTTTTTCTTGTGAGCTCCCACCAGACAGGAAGCATAGGGACTGGCTCGCAGTGGGCATCAATAAATGTTTGATAGATGAATGGACGCATGGATGGATAAATGAGGGGTATACAGATGGATGAATTGCCGTGTGGATGGTGAGTGAACGGAAAAGATGGATGGAGTGGCTGACACGTTTGCCTACTCATCAGCCGCCTCCCTCTTCCCCTTCCTTCTTCCTTGCTAAATGAATCCCAATTTTATTCAAGACTTCTGCAGCTTAGGAGGAGATGGGGCCCCAGGCAACTCATCTTGTTTATTTTGAGGCCATCGTGGTCATTTTCCCTTGCCAGAAAGTGTTTTGGGAATAGCCATGTGATGTAATTCTGACCCAGGAGACGTGAGAGGAAGTCTACTGGGGATCCTTCAGGAAAGTTCTCCTCATTAAAGGAACACAAAAAGGGGGTGTTCTCTCTTCTGGGCTTTCAACACTTATGTCGGAGGGTGAGACGCTGCAGAGATGCTGCAGCCACGAGGAGGAAGGACAAAGAACAAAAGTCTGACACTGTGAGTACCACACACCAAAAATGCAGAAGGAGCCTGCGTCCTTGAAGAGTCTCATTGAACCACTGAATTAACAATGTGTGTAGCTGGGTGAGTGGATGGATGGATGGATGGATGGATGGATGGATGGATGGATGGATGGACTGAGAGCAGGTAGACAGTAGTTGGATGGGTAGATAGATGGATCAGTAGGTGGATGGAAAATGTTCACAGGAATGGGGGTAGATGAATGGATGGATGAACAGACAGACAAACAGATGGGAGGGCGGATGGAGGGAGGGATAGTTGGATGGATGGATGGATGAGTGGGTAGATGGATGGATGGGGAGGTGGATGGTTGGGTAGGTAAATTATAAATATATAGGTATATTAAAATATAAGTGACCATTGTAGTACTACTGTCTCCCTCTAAAGAACACTCACTCCAGGACACTCAAGGTCAGAGCTGGCTGAGAACTGAACTCTGCCAATACTTCCCTCCAGGCCCTCATTCCTGCTCCCTGTTTCGTGTGCCCTGGGCCCACAGTGTCTGTCTCCTGGCTGGAGGGGCATGTGCCGCCGGACCCTTCTGTGCAGGGCCTCACCACGCCAGAGGGATGTTCATCCTCAGGTGAGTCTGGAAGGCGGCCTGGCGTGGTGGACTCAGACAGTCCTGAGTCCAAATCCTGGCCCTGCTTCTAAAGAGCTGTCTGTCCATACGCCGGCCTCCTAACCCACTGAGCATCAGCGTTCTCAGCTACAAGCTGGGGGTAACAGCACCACCTGAGTGCTATACTGAGTGGGGAGATCATGTATAAAATTACCCAGTACCCTCTGTACCCCCCAGTAAGTCCTCAACGAACACCAAGCCTGCCTGGGTTCTTCTAGCCGGCTCGGCCATGGCCAGGCATGCTCCGACTGTGGCCAGGCAGCAGCTGACACGTGGAGGCAAAGGCGCCCCAGGCGAGAAGAGCAGCCTGGGCCCCCGACCCCCAGCTATCCCGCTGTGCAAGGCTGTCTCTAGGCATTGCTCCTTGAGCCAGCACAGGGGTTATGGAAAGACCAGAGGAAACCGAGCAAACCAAGATTGCTTCCTTCCTTCTCGTGCCACAGGATCTGGCAGGATGTGCCAGTGACCCGGGACCTCAGGAGTCTGCAGGTTCAGAGCTGACAGTGGACAGCTGGCTCAGCAGGCTGAGGCGGGACAGCCCAGGGGTGCAGCCTCCCACCCTGCAGCTCCCAGTGCCCTCCTGGACAGACAAGTCACCCCAGCAGAGCCAAGCCTTCCTTCACCCCCATGCCTTGGCACAGGCTCATCTCCAAGGCTTACCTCTCCCTCCTCACCCTGTCCCTCACCCTTTGATTGAGGGCCCCCTTAAGATAATTGATTTCTGGCTCTGAGAATTATTAACTGTGTATCCTGGGCAAGTTACTGACACCCCAGAGCCTAAATTTCTTATCTATTAGTCGTTGATTCAAAAAACATTTATGGAGAAGTTACTGGAGGTCTATCCCAGGTGCTAGGAATGCCAACGTGAGTCAAAAATTATCTTGGCCTTCGCGGAGTTCAGAGTCTAAGCAAAGAGAAGGAGCACTCAACCCCCAGGACAGTGAAGACCCCGCCAGAGTCTGGGGAACGGAGGTCTAAAGGGAGTCATCTGACCCAAACTGGGGGCTCCAAGGAGGGCTTGCTGGGGGAGGTGACCTCGTGAGATATGAAAGGGATTTCACAGCGTGTGTGAGAAGGCTGGACACAGCATCAGGTATACAGTAGGAGCCTGCCGATGAGTCTCCAGTTTCCTTCCTTCCCTGTGAAATGAGCAGGGCAGAGAGCTTTCCCCACTTTCCATAGGAAGAAGCTGACCCAGGAGGGGGACAAGACAGACTTGAAGCCCCCTGCAGACCAGAAGCAGAGTGGGGGCCAGACCTCACCTGCTCCTCCATGGGGCCTAGGAGCCTCTCCCCAGATGGCCCCACAGGTGGGCCTTTGGTTCTGCAGCAGCGGGGATGCCTGTCCGGCCCAGACCACCCCACCTCCACGAAGCTCTCCCAAGACACTTCATAATCACTCTTCATTCTGAGTTTGATAAATAAAGGTAATTGTGGGACAATTAGACTCTCGTCTCTTCCAACATCTTAATTGGAGCAAGACGCACGAGTCTTTCTTGCACGTCACTTTGCCAGGTGCATGTGAAGCTTTTCATCCGGGCCCCTGATGCACAGTGGGAAGAGTGATGGATCGGAGCCCCTGCCGGGACATGCAGGGAAGCCAGCAGGAAGGTCCCGCGCGGCCCCTGACTGATCACTAGGATGTCCCCTGTCACACACAGGGAGGTCTCCAAGTAGATCATGGCCTTGTAATGACCGTTATCAATCACGTGGCCGTGGTGCTTCCCATAGAGCCTGCGCAAGTGAGATGCACATGACTTCAGGCTGAAGACTGAAGTTCAGAGCCCAGCTCTGCTGGGAATTCGCTGTGTGACCTTGAGCAGATTGTTTAACCTCACGGAGCTTCAGATGCCCTGAATAGGGGTGGTCATCCTTAAGACTATCCAATAAGACAACACTTGCTAATGGACTAGGAAGTTATCACCTGTGGGCGGCTGCCCTCCACCCCCAGCAAATGGCAAAATGAAACCTGACCAAAGCGGGGAGGGACAAACAAAATGGGTGAGCCCTTCTCTTGACATCAACAGCTCCAAACTGTACGCCCTAAACCAGATGCTCAGAGGAAAAGTACACTTGGGTTTCTTACGCTTCTCACAAATGACCTTGTCTTACACTCCAATGCCTAACCCACTGACGGTGGAGGTGGCGGGGAGAGGGACTGTTAACTGGCAAGTTCATGACCAATTAGTTAACTGGCAAGTTCACGTCCAGTGTCATACGGTGTCTCGGAGTTCAGTTGCCTTGGGGTGAATGCTCAGTGCTTCAGGGCTTCCCCCTCCCCACTTCTCCTCCAAACATGGCAGCCAGGAGAGACACAGGTAGGGGAAGCTGGCCACGCTTCCTGGGAGCAGGGGGTGAGGTCTCCCTGTCTGTGTGTGGCTCATCTAGTCCACACTGGCACCTGCTTCTCCAGGCACTGGCCACAGTCCACACTGTCCCCACTGGTGATGGAACTGGCCCCGCCTCCACTGCAGTGGCCCAAGGGTTCCCCCACTGTCACTGGTCACGGGGGCCTCTTGCTCCGAAGGAGCTGGAATTCTGGACCTCCTGGTCACCCCACACAGGCCCTAGGGGCCTAGCAATGCTAGGTCAGCCTTACCTAACCAGACACCTCCTCCCACCAATGTTGTGCCCCCCCCTCACCGACGACGTCCCCACATTGGTAAGCGGACCATCAGCACTGATGTCCTAGTATCTGTGGTCTGGCCTCATCCCTGCTGCAGGCTGATGCCCAGGAGGGCAGGCTCCTGGGTCTCTCCTTGGGACCCAGGCCACATCCTTACCCTGGCCTGCCTCACCAGAATCCCCTCAATGGCAGACCCCCACTTCCTCTCCCCGCCCGGCAGGAGTTTCCCTCTTCAACTCCCCCATCCTCTGCACGTTCCTCTTGTGATCTCAGAGGCCGCCAGGCTGGGCTCTTGATGTGCGAAGAGGACTTAGAAAGCCTTCCCCCTCTCAACAAAGCCTGGCTTTCAAGACCATTATCTGTCTAAGGACTGCAGGATCCCATTCAGTCAAAAGCTGAACATCTAGCCTTCCCTTTTGTATTCCCAGCCCCTGATCCTATTCCTCTCGAAGATCCTGGATGCCGCTGGCTGAAAGGAAAGGAGACACATGAAAGCAATTAAGAAACACAGAGGTGCATTAAAAAATGGGATCGTTTCTGTGCCACGGACTGCCTGGATGTCAGAGAGAAAGAGAGTCCATGGAGAGAGCTTCCCCCACAACCCCAGAGACCCGGAGAGGACAGAGATGGCCTCAGGCCACACAGCAAGGCCCCGGCAGGGCAGGCACAGGAAACCACGTCCCAAGGCGGTGTCAAAGACCCTTCCCACCAGAAGACCCCACGGAGGAAGGGGGTGCCGGAGACTTTCCTCTCTTGGGCGTCCTGTGTCTGAACATTTTTCAGCCGCTCGTTGCAGCAGAGGCCACGTCGGTCTTACCGATACATCCCATCCCCCAGCCCGTCTCGTCTCATGTCACACCGCTCCCGTGGGTGACATCACTGCCTCATTTTCCTTCGCAGTCACGACTCATTCCTCTCTCCAGGTGCATGAGGCTCAGTTGCACTCTCCCCTGCATCCATGGGGCTGGTTGCTACCTGAGAGGGAATCGTCCCTCCCTGCCAGCCCCCTCTCCGTGCAAGGCGCTGTGGGGCCTCCTTATTCCCACTCCTGCTGTCCTGGGCTCGAGTCAGCCATTGTCTGTTTTCCCACCTTCATGTAAAAGAGTTTGGCAAGACTGTGGCTTTTCGACGTATTTGAGCAGTGGAAAAGCAGAGCTGGTCCTTTTAAGCAAAGAGATGGGGCCCTCCCATAAATATTCATATTTACATAGAAGCTGCTCAATGGTTTTGCAGGTCCCCCAAAGCACAGATGCAACACAAAATTTGAAAATCACTGAACTAGATACTTCCTCAATGTCCTTCCAACACCAGCTTGATTAGAATTTAAGACTCAGAAAATGTAGACACAAATAAGTCAAGAGTAGCTGCATGCAGCAAAATGAAAAAGAAAAAAGTAAACTGGGGCTTAAATCAAAGAGAGGTGTTTTTGTTCTCATTGAACAGGAAGTCCAGAAGAAGGCAGTCCCAGGCTGAGAGAGGGACACCAATGTCACTGAGCCCCTTCCCTCTCTCCGCCCACCTGTCCTCAGCATGTGGCTTTAGCCTCAGACTTAAGGCCTCAGGATCACAAAATGGCAGCTCCCGCTCCAGCATCTGGTCTGTGCTCTGGGCAGAAAGAAAGGGACAGGTAAAAAGCTAAAAGCCCATACCAGTTGGATGATCTCTTTTTAAAGACTCTTCTGGAATCCTCACACAGGGAATCTGCTTAGGTTTCATGGGCCAGGATGTGTCACATGGCACCCTAATATCCTAGAGAGAGGGGGAAAAATCATTTAGGTTCTTTAATCTGGGCACACTGCCACCATGAAGAAAGCCTGGATCCTGGGAGAAAAGGTGAAGAAGAAGACAGTAGACAACTAACTGTGTCAGCCACAGGAGGCCTGGGGCTCCTTCGCCACTCTAGGCCTCCATTTCCCCATTTCGAGACAGGAGAAATTGGGCCAGATCCACTCCCCACTAGCTGCGGGACCTGGGGCAGCATAGTTGACAATGCTGTGCCTCCGTGTCTTCATCTGTAAAATGGGGGTAATTGTGGTGTCTACCCCACAGTGTTGTGAGGGCTGAAGAAGCTGTTACGTGTAAGGCGCACAGGTGAGCCTGACAGAAAGGCAGAGACTGATGCCCATTACTACTGCCGCCGCCGCCGCCGCCGCCGCCGCCGCTGCGGAGAGTCCCAGGTGCGGAGCTCTCCCTCCGCCTGCATCTGCGCTGTGCGACCTGGGGCCCACCCCTTCCCCTTGGGCCTCAGCAGCCATTCTGTATAACAAGGGAGCAGACACTGACTTGAGCCCCCCCTCCCCTCCCTCTGAGCGTAGCTCTCAGAAGCTGGCCAGGCTGTTGACAAAACAGCAAATCCCTTCCTGGGCTGGGACACAGTGGGGAGGTCAGCTGGTTTCCTGTGGCCAGGGCGGTGACCTGGGCAGTGTGGACTTCCTGTTTCCCAGAGGGAATCCAAGGTCACCTCGTCCTAAGCTGTCCTAGGGCAGCCTTCCCTGCGTCAGTCTTCTCCCAGCACCAGCAACAAAGGCCCTTTGTCTCTAGCTCTGCCCTACCCGCCCTGGCCCGAGTCTTTGGCCAATTTTCCAGATGAGGAAACTGTGGCAGAGGGGGCTGAGGTCACTTGCCCAAGGTCATGGGGCTGGTAGGAAGTAAGGCTGGGATTAGAACCTGAGTCTTCTAAAAACAGGGCCCAGCATCCAGGGTCCTGAGCACCAGATGGATGCCCCCTGGACACTGAAAGGGCATAGACCTTGACCAGTCAGTGCCTGATGCCCTATGATATAACCCACTGCCACCCTCCCCCCGGCCAGTTCCCTGAAGCACAAAGCTCAGGGTCTCCCACTATTGCCTTTAGCATTCAGACATTGAGCAGCTCCCCATCTCTGGACACACAGAGACCCGTGCCGTGGAGCCTGGGCACACGTGACCACAAAACAGGCTACGCTACTGGCCAGGGGCAGGGGCTTGGGGGCAAAGCGCCCCAGGTTCAAGCACTGACCTTGGCCTGGTGACCTAACCCTGTGAGCGCCCGTATCTTCATCTGTGAAATGGAGCCGCATCAGTCTCCTAGGGCTGCTGCAAACTTGGGGCCTTAAAGTGACAGCTGCTTACTCTCTCACAGTTCTGGAGCCTCCAATCCGAAATCAAGGGGTCAGAGGGCTGGTTCCTTCTTGGGGGCTCAGGAGAAGAACCCATTTCACACCTCTCCCTGGGCCGTTGGTGGTCACCTGCGCTGCTGGGCACTCGTGGCTGCGGCAGCTTCACTCCAGTCCCGGCCCCACCTGCACAAGCCACCTTCCCCTGTGTGTACGTCCAAACCTTCCGCTTCTCAGAAGGACTCCAGGCATCGGATCCGGCCTGCCCTCACCTCTCATGGCCTCGCTGGGACGTGACTACCTCTGCAAAGACCTTACCTCTAAATGCAGTCACACTCACAGTTAGTGGGGGTTAGGGCTTGAACACGTCTTTCCTGGGGCGGGGGAGGGGGGTGTTGGGACATAATCCACAACAAGGGCCGTGAGCAAATACTCATATTTCTGGTTATGTCATGATTGTGGTAGAAATTGTGTAAGTAATTCGTACAGAAGGCCCGACCCTGACTCACAGACAGACCTCACGCAGCATGCGCTCCTGTTCTCACTTCGGCCCTCCGCCCCAGCCCCCAGCTGCAGCTCTGCCTGTCTGCCCGGTGCCCAGCGCCCGTGGGTCTGAACCCCTGGCTTCTGCCCATCAAACCGCCAAAGGCCGCACTCATAATAAGAGCCAATGTCTATCGAGCGCTTACTCTGTGCCAGGCACTGTCTACGCGCGAAGCGAATACCACAGCCCTGTCCTCATGATGCTCCCATGAGGTAGCAGCTGCTACCACCCCTCTTTTACAAAGGAAGTAAAGAGGTTCAGAGAGGTTAAGTAATTCGCCTGAGGTCGCCAGCTAGGAAAGGCTGGACTCAAACCCACTGAGTGGAACTCACTCACCTATACAGCTCTCCTGCTTCCCAGACAGCAGGCCTTGGGCCCAGGCCCCACCAGCCACCTGCCAGCCAGCCCACCTGCCTCCCTGGCCCTTATCTTAGCTCCACTGCAAGTTTCCCTAAGCATCTTCCCGGAGGGAGGGGGCCTGCCTGGACCCCTGTCCCTGTCCCTTCCACTGCTGAGCCAGCCTGGTCCTGGCTGCACGCGTCCCCTTGGGCCCAAGGCCAGCCACACAGCTGGACCCTGAGAAGAGGCTGCCTTTTAAGTGGTGCAGCTGGAGGACAGGGCCGTCCACGTGGGGAGCCAGCACAAGCAAAGGTGTGGAGTCTGGAAGGACAGAGCAAGCGGGGCCACAGGATGGACACTGAGCAATGAACAGCAGGAGGTCAGGTAGGAGGTTGGTTTGGACCTGGTGGTCATGGTGGGCAACCCTGGAGGCCAAACTAGGGCATCCAGGTAGGATCCCATGGGTGTCGGGGCACCCGGGAGAGTACAGAACAGGCTCCGGCTAGTACTGGAAAGACCCTCCCTCCAGCAGTGCAGCCGGGGCAGGGTGGCAGAGAAAGCCAGGGAGAGCCATCACCAGCCAGCTGCAGAGGAAGGGCACGTGGGCCGATGTTTCCAGCATGTGGCCCCTCCACCCCTGTGTGTGCACAAACCACCCCCAAACACACACACACACACACACACACACACACACGCTGCCCGTCACCAGGACAGCCCCCAACCTGTCAGTCTTCAGTAGTCAGGAGGAGGGGCAGGTGTGGAGGTGACCTGAAACAAGGGCCCTGCCCCCATCCCTGCCCTGAGACACACTCCCTGCCAGGAACGGGGCAGGTAACGGAAATAGCTGAAGCGACATTTACCGAGCAGTTACAGTGTGCCAGGTGCTGTTTTGAGCATCCTGTGTGGACCGATAAGTTTACCCTGACAAGCAACCTTTTCCCCATTTTATAGAGAATAAAAACGGAGGTTAAAAGACTTGCTAAGTCTGTGTTGGAGCCGGAGATGGGGCACGTACCCAGGGCCAGGACAATCCCTCTACACCGAGAAGGGGCCAAGAGAGAGCCAGAGCCAAAGGGCTCGGGGACGGGAGCAAGGGGCAGCGTGGCTGTGACGTCTGTGGGCTGGGCTCAAAGGCCAGGCAGGAAGGAGGGCACCTCAGTGGGGCCCGTGTGTGGTAATGATGGCCCGGAGGGCAGGGTCCCATTCCCAGCTCCTGCCCTGCCCTTTCTCCCTAACCTAGACACACCCCCAGTAAGAGGTCCCCAGATCACTGAGATTACATTTTTACTACGCACATGGAAACAGGGGCTCAAAACACAAATCCAGGTTAGTGATTTTTTAAAAATAGTTACATTTCTTATAAACTGATTCTGTGCTTTCGCACCTGACACCTTGTCAGATCCATTGTATAGAAGACCGTTCTGCATGGCATGGGCCCAGCTCCCACTCAGAAAGGCCACTGGAAAGCAAGGTCTGGTACACAGGACCCACGCCCACAGATAGGTTCTTCCGTGGGAAATCAGGCCCACATTGTACCTAGGCTGCTTTGAGACTGGCTTTTTGCTAAAACTCCCTCACCCTGAATTGAGGCAGCAAATGTTTACTGCATGTCTTTAAAGTAACTTCCTAAAATCTGTGCTAAACCTTCCAAGGACTAGTGTAACCAGTTCAACCACTTTTCCCTTTACAAATATCCTTCTTTTTTTTTTAAGATTTTGTTTATTTTAGAGAGAGGGGGAGGGAGGGAGAAAGAGAGAGAATATCAATGTGTGGTTGCCTCTTGTGCGCCCCTACTGGGGACCTGACCTGGCCCACAACCCAGGCATGTGCCCTGACTGGGAATCGAACCAGCGACCCTTTGGTTCACAGGCTGACGCTCAATCCACTGAGCTACACCAGCCAGGGCTCTTTTTTGATGTAATTAGCAACATCCTCTCCTTTGTTTTCTGTAAAAGATAACCACCTAAAGCAAACCTGTGCATAGGTAAATGAGGACCATCCTCAATGTAATGTGCCCAGAAAAGCAATAAAAGCCTGTCAAGGTGAGGGTTGGGTGCTCTTCTCTTGAGAGAGTGGCCCTGCTGTCCCTCTTCCTCCACAGGATTCGGTAGTCCGTGTGAATTTGTCTCATCTCAGCCACCGCCGCGGACCCCACAAGCCACGGTCCGCATCCCCATTGTCCAGACTAGGAAACTGACCTGCCATCAGCGGTGAAGATGTCCGTGGAGGATGCCAGGGTCCCAGGCCACGAGCTCAGAGTTCACTTGGTTCAGTTGGAGTAAACCCGCATGCCCTGTGGGACAAGCTGGGCCTTGATACTCTGACAGTTTCTGGGTTCAAATCCTGTCTCTGCTTCTTGGTTGCTGTGCAACCTTGGCCACATTGCCGCTCTGAACTTCAATTTCCATGTCCATAAGATGGAGCTAATAATAGCCTCCTTCCTTAATTTGTTCCACATACACTTATTGAGCATCTACTATGGGCCAGGCACTGAGCTAAGAACTGAGGATACAGCAGTGAATAAATCTCTTGTAATATATCTTGATCCACCTAATAAATAACGAGCCCCTCCTCCACCCCTGTGGGTATGCCCCGCAGCCTGAGCTGGGACCCTGCCCCTTCGGATAGAATAATATAAATGCAGGTCATGGTGGCTCTAGGAGGCTGCAACAGGAGACGGTGGTGCTGGAGGCGTGTTGCCTGAAAAGAAAGACAGCTGGGTGAGAAGTCCTCTTCCAAGGCCCCACTGCCTCTGCACTTTCTGGAACTACTGCCCTGCAGGGCGGACCTGCTGTCCTGCTGTCGAAGGCATGGCCACGTGGGTGGAAATGGAAGACACAGGGTGGGGTTGGCTTCCAGCCACCGCTTGGGCACAGGAAAACAACCCCGTCTGGGCAGGGAAAGCCCCGGGAATCCACTCCGGCCAGCCTGCCCCAGGCGAGGCTCTCAGCCTTCTTTCCGGAGGGTAGCCCCGTGCAGGGTCAGCCCGAGGCAGGGCCACAGAAGGTCTCCAGACAGGCCTCTGGGTGTGTGTGTGTGCGTGTAACAAGTGTGTCTGTTTCTGTGTGTCTACGGCTGTGTGTGTGTTCAACTGTGTGTCTATGTTTGCATGTATCTGTACCTCTGTGAGGGTCTGTGTGTGTGTGTTTGTGTGCAGGCCGCCAGGCGCCAGAGGGAAGTGTCCCCAGACCATCCTGTATACACAGTCACAGGATGCAGACACACAAAATCTCCCTGTTAAATCTCCACACTAAGCACTGCACTTCCACAGGCATACACACACAGGTGAACATACATACGTAGACACATACCTATAACCACACACACACACACACAAACATATCTTCATGTGGAGACATACAAAGATACATGCAGACACCCAAGAGCTGCCGGATCCAGTATGGGGCAGAGGTGCTAACTAAGGGAGGACAGAGATGGGCTTCAAAAGGCGCATGGCCTGAAGCGACACAGATATGTGGGTCACTCACTGGAGCACAGGCGAGCTGAGCCCAGATAGAGGCCGATAGCAGGAACATAGGGCCCAGGGAGGGGGCCACCAGCTCTGCTGGCCCGGTGAGAGGCCAAGGAGGGCCTCTGAGAGGAAGCGGCAGAGTGTGCTTCAGAAAAAGAAGCCGGCGTTTCTCAGCCTATCAGCTCTCCTAGGCATTGGTTCGATGTGCTCTTCCCTAACAATTCAGTACGATACAGGAGCCCAGAGACAGAAAAATGGAGACTGAGGGTGCATTTAGTGTGCACTCACCACTGGGGGAGAAGCATAGGAAGATTATTATCTCAAACACCTGCCAGCCTCTCCGCCCCATCCCCAGTCATTGTCTCAACCCCCCCCATAGGCTCCCTCTCTGTGTCTGCAGTCATTCTTGATTGCTGTTGTCCACCCACAAACCCAGGCCTAGTCTCCAGGTGACAGAAAAATGCTTCCTTCCTTAGGGAAATGTCTTCTCCCCTCCTCCCTGTGGGTGATACAATCCCAGGATCCCAGCCCCTTGGCCCCAGGCTACACAAGAGATCCAGGCCTGGCCAACGTAGCACCCAGCCCCCTGGCCAGTGACTGGCCATGGGTGGGCAGGTGACCCCAGCCAGGTCTTCCCCTGGGATTTACATGTGGCTGCCGGAAGAAAGGGGTTCTTAGTGGAGCTGAAAGGATGTGATCCCAAGCTCCCTGGGGCCATGTCCACCTCCTGCCCCCAGCATGGAGAAAGGTTGTCCGGAATGGGAGAGACTGAGCTCAACAGAGAGGCGGCCTGGAGGGACTGGCGGCCCCAACAACTTTGTTCGAGTCTCCAAGCCAGGTGCGCCCTTCCCCGAGCTGAGAGCCAATGAAGTCCCGGCTCTCGTTGGGCCTCTGCTTCCTGCAGCTAGAAGAGACCTGACTAGCACAGCGCCCTGACCCCCAGTCTTCTCCCATCTGTCCTTGCCCCACCACCATCTCCCACCCAGGCCCCTCTCCCCCACAGACACTTCCCCACCCACCTCTCACTCCTCACCAAGCCCTCTGCCTCCTACCCTCAGGCCTGCATCAGCGACCCTCCCCAGAGTAGCTGTCCCAGGGCTCCAGGGCAGCCGAAGGCCAGATTCCACAGGGCTGATTTCCAGGCCTGCCCTCGGTCAGCAGGGACGTGCAGGGCAGGCCTGCTCGGGGCCGGGCCAGGCGATCTCCGCCCCAGTCTGACATCAACTACCTCACTGGTCTTCCTGCCTGTGTCTCTCTCCTCTCCATTCCGCCGTGCACTCTGCTACCAGACACATCTCCCAAAATACAATTCCGACAAGTTCCTGCCCTCCTCCCAGAGCTCAAACGGCTCTCTGTGCCTGGTTGTTAGCTGGTGTGTAGGTTTTGTTCCTAAGGCAGAGACCTCAGACAACACTGACTGAAATAAGAGAGAAGTTTATTGGTCCCTCATATAATTCACACATAAACCATCCAGTGGCTGGTGCTCCATGGCCTCAGGGACACAGGCACCTTCCGTCTTGCTGCTCTATAATTCCCAGGCCATTGCCCTCTTTCATATGTTCCAAGATGGGACATGTTTACCTTCCAGGCAGTGGGAAGAGTAAAAGGTAGAGGAGACGGCACACCACCACTCTTTAAGGAAACAACCCTGAAACTGCCTGTACTACTTCTGCTCCTATCCTATTGGCCACATTAGTCACATGGCCCCACCAGATGCAAGGGAGGCTGGGAAATGTAGTTTGCCTTCCAAGCAGCCACATCTCCCTACTGTGGGAGAGTGGATATTAGGCGACAGCCACAGTCTCTGCCACAGCCTGGCATTCAGGGCCCTTCCCAGCCAGCTTTGTGCTGGGTCTTCATACCTTTGTGCATGCCGTGCACCTTTGCCGGCCCTCCTGTTCTACCCTTGATTGTGGGAAGCCTTCCTGACCACCTCAGCCGCAGCCTGGACTAAGGGTCTCAGAGTCCACTGATCACATGGCATTGCACGTAAGGGACCATCACCCACACTAGCTTGGGAGCAACGCAGGGCAGAGACCACAACAGATTAAATTCTGTGTCTCCCGGCCCAACAACACCAAACCTGAAATGGGACAGGCATCAGGGAATACAGAATGAGGGAATGAAGCATGAAAGTGACTATCTAAATTAGAAACGTTTAATTGATAAATGATTACCGACTGAGCGACAACTGAACCTGGGAGGCACTTGTGCGTTGGATGCTGGGCCAGCCAGGCAGGCAAGGGCTCAATGGGGATCCTGCTACTGCAGAGGCCACTCTGCCGGAAATGCTCTCGCACCCTCTCCACCCCCGTGACTGTCCAGCTCCTGCTCAGCCTGTGTCTCATCTTAAATGTCACTTCCTGGGAGAGGTCTTTCCTGACTCACCGTCCACTCCAACAGCACTGTGGCCCCAAGTCAAGGACAGCCTCCCAGTGGTGGGCCCATTCCACATCCCACAGGCCTCTCTCCTGCCCTTTGGGGTGCTTAGTCCCCTGGAAGTAAATAATATGCCCTGCACTGATGTGTCCAGAGACCAAAAACTTCATGAGAACGGTCCGTCTCTCTCATCACGCGTCTCCAGGGCCTGGCACAGTGCTTGACCCAGACTAGCTGGCCAGTGAAGTTAAAATGAGTAGATCTGACCTTGCAGAACGTATCCAAGGGGGTTGGCATTCGGGGCCAACGAGGGTCGGAATAACGTTTGTGGCATCAGTGGGTAGGTAGGTGGCAGCCTGAGCCTTGCACGGCTGGTGGCACCGAGAGCCTGTGCCCAGAGGTAGGCCTGACTGAGGGGCCAGTGAGGGACAAGGGACAAGAAGGAAACTCTCTACAAGGCCTCAGTCCCAGAGCCCTCAGCTCAGCCTGCTATGGAGAGAAGCAGCGTCTTGGAACCACACCTTTGTCTCGACTGCGGAAGGAGAGGGGTCCCCCGCAGAGGCCGAAGACATGACATGGACGGTAAGTTACTCGCTACTCTGTGCCTCAGCTTCCCCACTGTGGGGAGGGTAACAATAGTACCTTCCGGTGGGGTTGCTGTGAAGCTGAAAGAGTGAATTCACAGTGCCAGTTCAGGACTCGCTCCACTGTAAATGTTTGCAGGCAACATTAAGAAGCCGTGAACCTGGGCTCAGACAGGTGTAAGATGGTGCCAGTCCACCCTCACGGAGCCTCAGTTTTCCCATTTGCAAAGCGGGGGTGCCAACCTGGGGGCTTGGAGAGATGCAATGAGACAAGGATGTCGTGGGCTCGGCCCCATGCTTGGCCTCAGGGAATCCTCTCCCCTTCCCCCAGGACAGAGACCAAGAAGGACAGGATAACACCCGCCTGCCTGCCTGCCATAAGCACAAGGCCTGGGGAGGGGGGAGGCTGCCTGGTGAATAATCTCGTTAATGGTAATCATCACCCTGATGCTTGTTAATGTAATAACACTGGGCTCCCAGCCGCTGCCTGGCTGGGAGTGGGCTCCTCAGCGCCTCTCTTCTCTGCCTGGCGGGGGGGCTCCGTAAACACTCATTACACTCCAGTCCCCAGAGAGGCTGCTGGGAACCGCAGCTATTCTGGGCGCGCGGCTCTGCTTTTAATAAGCATCATCAGCCCCACACAGGCACGTACGTGTGCACACTCATACTCACACACTCACATCCACACACACAATTGGGCAGCACTTTCCAAGCTCCTCACTGACCAGGAGGAACAATCGTTCACAACCACCGAGCCTGGCGTGATGACGATGATAGGGCACTCGTTAAGCCCTTCCCACCCGCCAGGCACGGGTCTAAGCGCTGCACTTGTATGGACCTCTTTACCCCGAACCAGTGTTCCTGTGGTGTCCGTTCACAGCTGCGGAAAACGAGGTTCCTGGCGGTTACAGGACTTGCCCCGAATCACCAACCCATCTAGCAGCAGCCAAGTTGGGAACTGCAAGCAGGAAGCCTGCACAGCATGCTACCTCGGAGAGCATTAGCTCACTCGGTCCTCCTTGGGGCGGCTGGGTCCTCCTCCCCACCCCAGGTGCACTGAGGGGAGAATGGGCTCAGAGAGGTGATGGCATTTCCCTAGGACCTGCACTCCAGGGGCTGACTGACTGCAGAGCCTGCCACGCCCTCCCCTGGAATGGAAGCAGGGAGGGGAATACTATTCTTCTCTTAAAGATGGAGAAGCTGCAGCCCAAAGAGAGTAAACGACTTCCCCAAGATCACACAGGCATCGATGCAGAGAGCCACGGCTAGCTCAAAGGCCCGGAGTCCTGGACAGCTCTTCCCTGCCTCCCGCCTTCACCCCCGCCCATGAGCCCCTTGCTCAGAGACCTTGTTTCAGACACAGAACCAACTGGTTCGCCACAGGGGGTTCAGCATCAGAGGGCCTCTGCCCCCCTGGGGTTCCCTCCAGGCCGCTGCTCTTCCGTGCCACCACTTCCTAGCTGTGTGTCCTTGGGCAAGGCACATTGCCTCTCTGGGCCAGAGTTTCCTCAACACAGACACACCAACTGATGTTTGGGGAGCTTTTACAACATTCCGGGACTGTTCTATTGTGCTCGCCATGTGATATTTCATTTTATCCTCACCACACCTCAAAAGGAAGACATTTAAAATGTATGACTTTTAAGATTCTGCTATCCTATAGGATTCTATGATTTCTACAGGGTCTATTAAGAAAGATTTCATGATTCTAAAAAGATTATATTATTCTGGGATTCTCGGGTGCTGGAAGGTTCCATCCATCAGTCTGTGGATCATGTTGTTAAAGGTTTTTATGAAGTGATGATTTGTTGAGCCTCAAGAGCAAACGGCAATTTGTCAGTCCTCAGCCGGTCTTGAAGGCCACCAGTGTCCACCCCCTGGCCCTGGCCCCGCCGCCTCCCTCAGCTATGACATCAGGACCAGCTGAGGAGGAACAACCTGTCCCTATGGCATAGCCCTGAGTCCACGGCCATCAGGGAGTGCTTGTGGGTGACTTGCAAACAAAGGGCTCATGGACCCGCCTCCGCGGCCCCAGCCTGGCCTCACACACAATAGAAGGACCTTTCCAGGCTGCACCCAGCCCACCCCTCCCTCAGCCAGAGACACCCAGAAACACAGTTGAGTTCGGCCTCAGGGCAGGCCCCTCCTCCCCAGGGGGGTCCCAGCAAGGAGTTGGGCAGGAGAGGGCAGAGAGGCAGGCATTGTCACCCGTCCTTAGCCGCCATGCATTCTAACCTCTCTTCCTTTGCTTGTGCTGTTGCCCTGCTCGGCAAACCCTCTCCTTCTGGGAGTCAAGGGCCAGCTCAAGCCCCGCCTCCTCCAGGAAGCCCTGCCTGGTGACTCGCGCCCTCACTTGTGTCCTCCTTCCCAGAGCCCCGCTGCTCGCCACTGGGTATGAACGTGGGAGTCAGAGTCCGGAATCTCCCTTCCTCTCCAGTCCATCCTCCCTGCTGCCGTCAGTCAGAGTGCTCTTTCTGGAGCACAAAATGTGACCTTGTCACTCTCTTTCTATAGATCTTGACTCGCAGCCATGACATCCAAAACCATTCCCAACTGCGGGTCCACCCTTTCTGTCTGGCTTCCTTTCCTGCTTCAGATCCACGCACCAGGTGAAGTGAAAGTCTGCCTTCCAAACATCATGAGCACCTGGGCAGCCCTTCTGAAGCTGGAGCAGCTGGGTCCCTCCCTTGGTCCCAAAACAAACGCTGTGTCCCCTCCCCCACCCATTCTATAAATACATGCACATATCAAGCTGCCACCAGGAAGCCCATAGGTTTGCAGCCTCAGTGTTCCCTAGTACCATGGACAGTCCTGGGGGGGACCAACTTGGGGTGCTCCTAAAATCCACACGCATGCATGTGTGTCCTGAGGCATGCATGAATTTCATACAGCAGGCTTTTGTTGAATACCACCAGCTGCACACCCCAACCCTGCTAGGTGTTATGGGGAACACCAGAGAGGGAAAGACTTGACTGCCACTGGCCCCAAGGAACTTCCAGTCTGGGAAATCAATTGCCCTGCCACCCTAACTGCTCACCTCCCTCCCTGCAGGCTTTTAGAGCTGTATTTACAAACCACACATCTGACCATATCCGTCTTGGAAAAGCTCCTCCCCTCGTTGCTTATGCTGAACCATTGAGTGTGCCATTCAAAGGCCCAGGCGCTCCCCTGCACTCACCAGCCCCCGGGACCCCAGCACTCCTGCCTCACGTGACTTCCACCCATCCCCAGCCTGTGGCGCTTTCCTCCTTGCTCTTTCCCCCTCGTTTAAGGAATGTCTCTCCTCTTCTTTTCACAAAGAACTCCTGCATAGCTTCCAAAGCTCAAATTAAACTTGCCCTCTGCCTGGAAGCCCCGAAGTTCATTGCTTTCGCCTCCGTACTCCGTACCTGTATCGCCTGGTGTCCTGGAACTCTGATTTCGTGTGCCCCTCCTTCGGGCGGAAGTTAGCTAAGGCAGCCGGCCGGTGAGAAAGAAAGCGAAGGCGGTTACCAGAAGTGAGGGGCTTTCTAAGAACTGTGGCTGATTACCCACAATGCCGGTTAATACGTTTCACAACTTCAGATTTACTTAGAAACCTAAAAATAATGTCAAGGCTGTGCTTTTTATGTCAGTTTTTCACTCTAGAAATCTGTCTGCCTTGCCTTTGGGAGGAGAGATCATTGTTATGTACCATATGCCCAGTAATTGTTGGAACAGGATGAACTAAAAGAGCCTCGGATGGATCTAACGCAGCCGTGAGGCTCAGCCCCGTGCCTTCCACGCCAGGGGTAGTGTCTCGGGTACCTGATTCCAGGTCTGTCTTCCCCACCCCAGCCTGTGCATCCCCTGAGGTCCAGGACTGTGTGTCTTTTGATTCCATGTCCTTGGCACCTAGCACAGTAGCTAGCACACAGTAGGCAACTATCCATATTGGGTGAATGATTAAGAAAATAGAATAAGCCCTGGCTGGTGTGGCTCAGTGGGTTGAGTCCTGACCTGCAAACCAAAGCATTGCTGGTTCGATTCCCAATCAGGGCACATGCCTGGGTTGTAGGCCTGGTCCCCAGTAGGGGGTGTGCAAGAGGCACCACACATTGATACTTCTCTCTCTCTTTCTCCCTCCCTTCCCCTCTGTCTAAAAATAAATAAATAGAATCTTTAAATAATAAGATGATAATAATAATAATCTTGGGTAATTTAATTATGATGTGCCTTGGTATGTGCTACCTTGGGTCCAACTTCTTTGGGACTCTTTGGACTTCCTGGAAGTCTATTTCCTTTGCCAGATTGGGGAAGTTCTCCATTATTTTTTCAAATAAGTTTTCAATTTCTTGCTCTTCCTCTTCTCCTTCTGGCACCCTTATGACTTGGATGTTGGAACATTTAAAGTTGTCCCAGAGGTTCCTAAGTCTCTCCTCATTTTTTTGAATTCTTCTTTCTTCATTCTGTTCTGGCTGAAAGTTTATTTCTTTCTTCTGCTCCAAATTGTTGTTTTGAGTCCCGGTTTCCTTCCCATCACTATTGGTTCCCTGTATATTTTTCTTTATTTCACTTTTCAATGCCTTCACTTTTTCCTCTATTTTGTGACCATACTCAACCACTTCTGTGAGCATCCTGATTACCAATGTTTTGAACTCTGCATCTGATAGGTTGGCTATCTCTTCATCGCTTAGTTCTATTTTTGGAGCTTTGATCTGTTCTTTCATTTGGGCCATATTTTTTTTTTTGTCTGGGCTTGCCTGTTAGGTAGTAAGGAGCGGAGCCATAGGTATTCTCCAGGGTGGGGCAACCCATGCCACTGCATTGTGGCGCTGTATGTGGGGGAGAGGTCCGAAAGGGAACAATGCCACTTGCTCAGCTCTCCCCAGCTTTCAGTCACACCTGCCGCTACACTCAAGCAAATTGGGCTGTTCTGGTGCTGATTCCCAGGTGGGTGGGTTTATGTACATTCTAGGACCCTGTGGGTCTCTCCAATTAACTCTCCTGTGAGGCTGGGAGTTTCTCCCGCCACCACAACCCCCACAGGTTTTTACAGTCAGAGGTTTTGAAGCTGCGGAACCCTAGGTTGCGAGGTCTGTCTCACTCCTCAGCTGTACCTCCCAGTTTATCCACAAGCAACTGTGGGACTGCCCCATCTGTCAGCCACCACCTTGCCACAAGTCCTCTCTGCTCTGGCTGCCTGTCTCTGCCCCTCCTACCAGTCTGAGTGAATGTTTCTTCTTTAACTCCTTGGTTGTTGGAAGGAGTTAATTCATACAGTTCAATTTTATGGAAGTTCTGGTGGGTTTTTGTTTTTAAATTTGTTGTTCTCCTTCTTTTGCTTGTGCAAGGAGGCAAGGTGTATCTATCTATGCCTCCATCTTGCAACTATACAGTTTTTCCTACTCAAACCTCAGTTTCCCCATCTGTAAACAACAAGAGTAACAAGAGTATGTACTACCTCTCAGGGTTTGCATAAAACTTAAGTGTATCAGTCTGCTTGGACTCTCATAACCAAATATGAGTGGGTTGACTGGCTTAAACAAGAAATTTATTTTCTCACAGTTCTGGAGGCTGGAAGTCTATTTCAGTATCTCCAGCAAGGCACGAGAAAGGTCTGGACTTGGCCAGAGGCTTGAAAATGGGGGAAATGACCAAATCCAATGTCCTTCAAAGTCAGAAGAGTCACCCCCAACCATCCTACCTCCCAGTTCCAGTGTGAACAGTAAGCAAGACCAGGAAGTCCCTGGAACGTGCTCTGCGAGCCATGACGTGCTGCCTGCGGGGGAGGGGCCGTGTGTGTTACTCTCTGGCAGAAGACAAACACCTCTGAGGGTGGACAATAGCTGGTGCCACGTCCCTCATCACAATTTCATACGCATTCTTCCCTCAGAGCCACCCAGGAGAGTCAGTGTTTGTGAAGGGCGGGGGGTGGGCTGCGTGAGAAAGCCGGCCATCTGGAAGGGGGTGACATGAAGCTGGGGAAAATACGACACTGCAGGAGGCCACAGTGGG
The DNA here is from genome assembly GCA_004026765.1 of Micronycteris hirsuta. Classification (NCBI taxonomy): domain Eukaryota; kingdom Metazoa; phylum Chordata; class Mammalia; order Chiroptera; family Phyllostomidae; genus Micronycteris; species Micronycteris hirsuta. Next base: position 53,642 of record PVJI01002743.1, on the reverse strand, counting down.
GACAGTGTGAGGGGCAGGGGACAGGGTTTGGAGTCAGAGACCCTAGCTCTGCATCTACTGGAGGGTGACCCCTGGCACGTCCCATGCCTCTCTGGGAATCAGTTTCCTTTGTTTTGTTTTGTTTTGAACATTTTAACGTGGTGAATTTAAAATTTAACTTAAGAGTGGAGAGAATAATATAATGAATCCTTCCATGCCCATTACTCAGCTTCTGCAATTATGAGCTCAAGTCCCACCTTATTTCTTGTTCTCCCACCCACACCTGCCAGGCCATGTGTGAGCCAATCCCACACACGCTTGTCGTTTCATCGGCAAAGATTTCAGCTGGTACAAAGATAAGGACCCTTTTTAAAGACTGTGACTGCAGGGCCATTATGACAGCTGAAAAACATTAACAATGGTTCCTTTATCAGAAATAGTCACTCAACGTTAAGTTTCCACTTGTCCCATAATTAGCACATTGATTAGCTGACATGCCTTTTAAGCGTATCTATAAATTCCCTCTCCATTTCTCTTTTTTTGATTCCTTGCAATTTATTAATTGAAGAAACTGGGCTGTCCGTCCTATGGAGGCGTCCACAGAGTGGAGTTTGCTCACAGGGTCTATGTTTTTGTCCGTAAAATGGGGGGAATCATCCTCTGCAAGAATTAAATGACATGACGCCTGGGAATGGGCAATGACATGGAAGGCACCCATCCAGGTCCTGTGTGAATATATCTTTTCAGCCTTCCAGTACGCTGTGGCTTTTGTTTTTCTGATGATATAAGTGAGGTTCAGAGAAGCTTAGGAACCTGCCCACGCTCACACGGCTAGCTAACAGCAGAGGGGGGAAATGGCAGTGATGGAACTAAAAGAACTTTGACTTCAGGCAAAGACCCAGGTTCAAATCCCACTGCTCCCATTTCATAGCTTCACGTCCTCACATTTCTGCTCTTTGAGCCTCAGTTTCCTCACTTTCAAAAAACCCAGGTCTCCGTGAGGCTAAAAGGAAACACTAACATGAGAAGAGCCCCCAGGGGTGCCCAGCATGGTGGGCGTCTCACCACACAGCTTTTACAGCCCTGCCCCCTTCCTCGCTGCCTGTGGATAAGGCACACCGCTCTGGTGGGGTCAGCCTGGACCCCCAGTCTGCCCCAGCCCCGCCTCAGGCCGGCGGAGACAGGGTGGGCGGTCCTCAGAGGCTGAGTGCACTGTGCTCTGTTCTCGGGACAGCTCCTGCGGGCGGCTGTGACCTCTCCAGGAAACAATCAGCTATTCTTCCTCCTTCCCCCTCTGTTTTGCTGCTCATCCCTTGGGCCCAGGGGTCCAGAAGGAAACGCTCCCCCTGGCAGCAGTGCCCAGCCCAGCCCTGAAGCCCGAATGCACAGTTCCAGGCCTGGCCTCAGCTCGAGCAAGCCTAAGTCAGAGTTCCTACCAGAGCTGACACCATATTTTTATGTCTGTTCAGACCCAGTGTCTTTTACTCAACAGGGCCAATGCCGGGCCCTGCAAATAATGGTGACAACCATAATAACACCACCACCCACGATAGCCCAGACTGACCGAGGTCCCACGCGAGGCCAGGCACCGTTCAGAGCCGGGCACAGGAGGCGGGCACTGCTACGGAGACCGAGCACCGGGAGCTGGCATGACTCACCCACAGTCACGGAGCCGGCGGGCGGCAGAGCTGGGATTTGAATACAGGTTTGCCCGAGGAAAGACAGACACTACAGAGAGGGGGGTTTCGGTTCAGCTGTTGGCTGTTACACAGGCCAAGCTTCACTGGTTGCTACAGTATATTATCTCATTTAATCCTCACAACAGCCCCCAAATATCCACCTTATTGTCCACGTTTGCATGTGAGGAAACCGAGGCTCAGCGAGGTGGGACATTGAGCCCAAGTGCACACAGCTGGGTCCACTTGACTCCACGATCACACTCTTTCCAGGAACTCAGAGGAGGGTGGAGTTATCTTCCAAAAGCTCCCTGAGTGAGGGGTCGTGTGGAGAACAGAGAGTTGAATGGCAGCAAGCCCACCCCTCACATCAGAGCAGGTCCCTGTGCTCCGTGAGGCCCTCAAGGCCCTCAAGGTGGCAGGCTGGCCCCTTCGCCCCAGTTTCCAGCTGTGCAGATTGCGACTTTCAGGGGGGCAGGCTGCCTGGAGTCCCACTGCGAGGCCCCAGACCTCGGCGCACCACCCCTGGACTGCCGGCAGTGAGGGGCCGGAGGCGGTGGCTGACCGGCCCATCGCAGCCATGAGACTCCGGCTATTGCTCGTCTCTCCGACTGACCGTGAGTGCGCTGAGAGCAGGGGCTGGGCTCTCCTGGTGACCTCTCATCACCCAGTCCCAAGCACAGGGCCTGACACAGGGTGGGCACTCCAGAAACTTTAGTGGAAGGAAGGAGGGAAAGCGGGAAGGGGGAGGATCTTGTACCAAATCCAGGGGCCTTAGGCCCCAGCCCACCCCAGAACCATGGGGACCCGGTGTGAGTGGCCCATTTCAAGGCTAAATTTCTAGAGAAAGTATTTGTGGGACACGGAGAAGTCGCCTTCGGAGGAGGGGAGTTCGTGCTGGAGACCCTCATGCTGAGGTGCTGGCCCACGGCAAGGGCTCCGAGCGCCCTGCGCGCCCAGAGGAGGAGGAGGGGGACTGAAGGAGGGAAACATGGGAGGGAGACAACATGGAAGGACTTCCCATCAGGAAGACTTTGACCCCCTGGTCCCAAGGCGCATCAAGGCCCTGTCACAAGAGGAGCGCACGCAGGGCAGGGACAGCCCCACTGAGGCCCTGGAGAAGGGACTTGCACCAAGGAGCCCAGGGCTGGCTCAGAAGTGCTCCCGGCTGCCCGTCCCTGCGATCCCAGGAGTCAGTCTGCGGTTGTGGGCACAGAACTCTGTCCCGGGCTCTGTTCTGTTCGATGCCATCGCCCAAGACCCCCTGAGCTGGGCCTGGCTGTGCCCAGCACTGTGCTCTGTGTTCTTCCTCCTGCGTCCTTGCCACGCTCCCTCTGGGGGCCGTTGTTCATGACCGGCCCACTTTACACGTGAGAAAGCTGAGGCCCAGAGAGGCCAAGTAGCTTCTCCAGTCAGGGCGAGGAAACGTCCCCTGGGCCTGAAACCAGGCGATCAGACCCCAGAGCCACCCCACCGCGCCAGTCCTATGCTGTGGTCCCAGGATTCACTATTTGTGGCCTGAAACCACAGTCCTTCCCCTGGGGGTGGACCACAGGGCCCTCGGCGCCACCACAGCCTCACTCCGTGGTTTCCCAGACAGCCTCACATGGCAGACTTACCACAATGGTTCCCACGAGGGGCTGTTGGTCCATTCTCCACGCCTGAGTCTTGATTTCTTTTAAAGCCCAAGGTGGTCGAGGTCCGAGGGGGCCCGTGGGCATCCCTCCCTCCGTGACCTCTGTATTCAGCTCATACTCTGGCTACAGTACCTCATTTCAGCTTAATTTTATTTCCTCTTATAAATGGGCACAGCACGGGAAGTGTTAAAAAAAAAACCAAACAAACAAAAAACAAAGCAAAACAAACAAACCCCCCCCAACAGTTCCTTCTGGGACAGACGAGCACCCACAGCAGGTGCCTTGGTCATTTTCCAGTCTTTTCCCTCCACGGAAAGTTTTGGCTGTGAACTCAGGACAGGTGTGGTTAATAAACAGGTTATAGGGAGAGAGGACAGGGAAGGCCTGGGGCAGGGGCCGGATTCCTGCCCGCCCCAGGACAGGTTCTTGGAGGGCTCTGTACAGGAGAAAGGACGCACAGGAGGGGACACTGTCTTCAGGGGGCTCTCTGGAGCCACACTGCCTACAAAAAATATTTACATGCATTCGCCACGCTGGGGCCAGGCGCACCGAGCTGCCAGGCGGGCACCTGGGGGGTGCTGGGGCCGTCAGCCCTTAGACAGCAATGCCAGGGTCTGGTCTCAGCATCTCTGTAAATCTGTACAGTTTTGAGCTTCTATTTACAGGCAGGAGGCCTGGGGAAGCAAGTCTAGGGCGGCGGCTGTCAGAGAGACAGAGATGGGCTCGCTCCCCGTGCCCAGGGCTTGGAGAGGTGACTTGGCCAACCCCAGGAGGTCCCAGCCTGAGCTCCCCAGGCCACTTGCCCACAAATCTGCCAGGCCCAGCCTTTCAGAAGAGGTACCCCTTCTGGCCCCCTGGGGAGACAGGGTCTGACTCTAGAAATCACCACTGGGCGTGAACCCAACCTGCAACTCCCAGCCCACCTTGCGCTCCCTGGCAGCCTAGGCCCTGGAGAGGCTCTCGGCCCCCACGAACTCCCTCCCCTTTGGCATCGGCCATGCTTCCAGGAAATGCCAGGGCCCACCAGATACCCCAGGAACACGGGGGTACATGGGGATCTATTTGGGCAGGCCCTGCACCTACATTGCACCTAGGAGAGCTCCAGCTCATCCTCTGAACCGACCTCCCTCTTGGATTACCTTGCCCAACTGGGGCTGGCCGGAGTGGACTTGGGCTGGTCAGACCATTAAACTTCGTAAGGATAAAGCCTGGACGTGTCTTGGGTCCAGGGCTCCATGAACAAGGGCCTTGGCCTCTTCTCTCAAAGGCTAAGGGCACAGAGAGGAGGCCGGTGCCAGAAGGCAGAGGCCCACGTCGGAAGCCAGGCTGGGCCCACGCAGGCCACTCCGGCCAGCCGGACCCCGAGTCGTGACTCCTGTGCTGGACCCGCCCCCGCCACGGGTCTGACACGGTCCCAGCACCTCTGGGCTTCCTGGGGGGCCCAGGTCCTCTCTGGTTTCTCAGCCTCGGCCTGCCTAGGCCTCCTCCCCAGAGCTGCTGCCCCCAAACAGCAACCCACCAGGGCTCCAGGGAGGGGGCGGCTGGGGCTTTGATGTCCTCCAACCCCCGCGCTCCAGCCCTTCAGCTCCAGAGGTGACAGGCCAGGCCACCTCCAATGGTTTGTGAGCCCAGGATGCCTCTCCCCATCCCCGTCCCCCTCCAAGGCCGGGACCAGCTGGGTTCCTCACAAGCGTCCAGTCCCTGCTGAGAGGGGCTTGGGAGCCTGAGGTGGAGCCCCAAGCACTCCCACCCCTCACCCAGCAAGTCTGACATGAGCGCATCTTGAAAAGGGAACAGAAATAAAACCTAGGTTCCTGGCTTTACTCTGGGTTGGAGGTGAGGGGCGGGGGTGTGAGCACCAGCCAACCACTGAGCAGATCGTGTCTTGGGGCTCTAAGCACCCCCACTGAGTGCATCCTCCCCAAAGGAGATTTGTGACCCCACATTTAAAATAGCCACAGAAGTAGCCTCGCTTACAAAGGTAAAGAAGGGGAGGGCAGGCTGGGGGCCAATGACACCCCTGCCCCCACCTGCTCTCAGCCCTTGGCCTGGCGGTGCATCTGGATGGGCTGTTTCCAGCTGCAGCCAGGAGAACCACCAGGTTGTCTGGCCAAGTAAACGGGCAAGGTGTCCACGGGGAAGGCCCAGGGAGGACCCCAGGGTGGGGCTGAGGCGGGCCTGGCGAGGCCAAGGGGAGAGGGTGCAGAGGGCCCGGGCGGCAGGGCCCACCCTCACAGGCACTTTGGAGACTTGTGTCCTGGGAGGCAGAGTCAGTCCCTAGCTCAGAGCAGTAGGGGGATTCGGGGAGACCGGGAGCCAGACCAGTGCTCCCTCCCCAGCTGGGGCCTTTGGTCCTGGGAAATCCAAGCCCCCTCCCCAGCCCGAGGCCAAATTCTAGGAACCAGCCTGCCTTCCTCAGCAAGGCTCCCCACTAGTGGGGGACTGGCCCCAAACCGACCCCTCGGGCTACAGAGAAGAGAGCAGGAGAGGGTGCAATGCCCGAGGCAGCGCCCTCCCACACCACACTGAACGGGAGAGACAAGCGCACACCTGGTCTCCTCCAGCCTGAGTGGGCCCCATGGGGTGGGCCTGTGCATCCACATGGGGTTGCACCTGACACGGGTCAGTGGCAATGTGGCTGGTGAGGGGAGTGCTATGGTGAGTAGCTGAGAGGGACAGGGCGACTCAGGGGACCCAATATGGGCTGTGCCGGCTTGGTTCCTCCCTCCCCGTGAGCCTGAAAGCTAGAGGTTGTGTGGTGCCAGACTGTGCACGTGTGTGGGGGGGGGGGCGGTGAGGGAAGCAGGCCACGCCATCACCACTGGGTGACAATGGCTCCTGACTCGCACTGCTGGGAGTGTTTGAGGGTGCGTGAGAAACGCATGAGAAGAAACACCTTTGGGAGAATGTGCATGTCTGTGACATGCCTGGACTGGTGGGGTGGTCAGGACTGCCCGTGATATTGTCATTTCGTGCTTTTGTCTTTGGGCGTGACAATATGTGTGACCGTGTGGGGGACGGTGTCTGTGCAGAGTCCACTTGCAAGAGGGAGGCCCGAGCAGCCCAGCCAGCCCTCCTCCCTCACCTGTGGCTGCAGACACACTCAGGAAGCCTACTCCTCAGGGACGGATGGTAAAGTGGTGAGACTTTCAGGTGCATGTGCAGTGGGAGGGGTGAGGGGAGAGTGACCCCACACCCAGGACACGCCAGGCAGCAAGGGACACGCTCTCACCCGGGGACAGGGGCCCTGGGACACAAGCAAGAGGTGGCAGTGTCTTGATTTCAAGGCTGAGCTTGTAAATGCTTATCCTGGGAACCAGCCTGAGTGCCCCTCTGCCCTTAAAAGAAGACCTCAGCCAGCCCGTGGGGCCCCGCTGGCATTCGAGCCCGCCTCCAGCCCCACCCTTTCTTCCCCCAGCCACGCAGGAGCTCCTTTCCTCGCATCCATCTGACGTGAGGTCCTGAAACCCCAGGCTGGCGGAGGACAAGAGATGAGCTTTTAAGGGCACAGTCTAGGGAAGACAGCAGGGCCCTCTGTGCCTTGGGGAAGATCCGCGGGAGGCTGGCAGTCTGGGCAGACCTCGGGAGGCTGGGCGGAGAGGAGCTGGGGACAGGCTCCCTCCCAGGCCTGCTCCCCAGGCCAGGGCTGGTGGGACGGGCCAGGGGCCAGGTGGAGGGGCGACGCTGAGGCTCCAGGAGGCACTGTGGCTCCGCTAGGCGTAGAACTCCTCCTGCTTGTCAGGCTTCTGGTACGTGACACTCGCCTGCTTGGGCTCCTCCAGCGTGTAGCTGCCCTCGTCCTTCTTCTTCATGCGGTAGATGAGCAGCGTGACCAGGAAGGCGGCGAAGAGGGCGCCCACCACCCCGCCCACGATCACGGCTGTGGAGGAAGAGGGCAGAGGTCACGCCCAGAGGAGGGGGGTGGGGGGCATATGGCTCGGAGGCCAGGGGAAGGCCTGGGGAGAGGGGGCAGGGCCCCGGGGGCGGGGGCTGGGAGACTGCAGTTGGAGTCGACCCCGACCCACTGCAGCCTGGTCAGCAGCTCCAGTCGCCTTGTGCACGCCAGCCCATGGAAGCCTCAGACGGCTCGAGGGCGGCACCGTGGTTCCCATCCAGCTATTTTATATGCCATTGGAAAAGGAAAACTCCGCCAACGAAGCTGCGACCCATCCCAACCAGAGAGTTAACTTAGGAACTGACGTGCAGGGAACTGAGAAATGCAAGATGGTTAACTCCGCTCTACAGGTGATGAAAGAGGAGCCTCAGGAGGTGAAGGGCCCGCCCGCAGCCACGCTGGGTCGGGGGCAGGGTAGTGGGCCTCGAGTCCAGACTCTCCAGGAGACTCAGCCAAGGCAGGTCCTCAGTGCCTGGGCTCCAGGGTGGGCCAATCAGGCCAAAAAAGGACTCAGAAATTAGGACCCAGGGGGTGAGGTCTGGAAGGGGTCAACCAGCAAGGCCCAAGAAAGCAGAGGTCAAGGGCAGAGTCTAAAGAGGGGTCAGAGGGTTCTGAGGACAGTGCTGGAGGCAACATGCAGGGCAAGTCGGACTGGGATGAGTGAAGCTCAAGGGGCGGGCCAGAGGGGGTTCTGGGAAACCAGGCTCCCAGGAAGCTCACACCCCGAGTTCCTCCAGGGCAAACTGAGGCTGGACCAGCTGCCCCACCCAGAGCTCCTCTTGGGCCCAAGCCTCACCTACAAGCACCTCCTTCCGCTCCAAGATGCTCTTCTGTGGCAGCTGAGCCGCCGAACTGCCCGACTCAATGGCATTGTCCAGGAGGCCAGGGCCTGGGCGGGCACCCTTGGGCAGTGTCCCGGGTGGAGGCGACGGCTTAGCCGCAGCCTCACCCACTGCCACCACCTCATTGGCTGTGTCTGGCTGCGTGGTCTCTTCCTCCGGAAGCTCAAAGTCCCCGCTGGGCCCCCCACTCACTGGTACCTCTGGCTCATCCCGGATCGTGGTCAGGAAGGACTCTGGAGTTGGGGTCTGTGGGGAAGACGGCATGAGCCCAGGAGCCAGGCCCCAGGACCCTGGCCACAGGGCAGCCCCCCCCCACACACACACCCCTGTGAGCTAACACTTACCAAGCACTCGCTATGTGCAAGGCACTGTGTTAAGCGCATATGGGCATTTTACCTTCACAACATCTCTGCAAAGCAGTTATTGTAACATCCATATACAAAACAAAAAAACAGGCTCAGAGAGGTTAAGTGACTTGCCCAAGGACACACAGCTAGTAAGTGGTAGAAGCAGAACTAAAATCCAAATTTATCCAACTCCAGCACTGTTTCCAACCACATGCTATGCTGTCTCTGTTCTCACCTAGCCACATACTGTCCCCATCCCGTCTCTGTCACTTCCCCCTCTGGCTGCCATGGGAGATTCCTGTCGAGTTTCTGTTAGGGCACTGCTGGGTGCAGCTGTTACATACTTGGGCCTGGTCCCCAGTCCACATGCCTGGGGCACAGGTGAGTCCCTTAGCCTGGAGGTCAGTCCAAGAGCACAACTACAAAGTACAAATGCCCCATGGGGGCAGGTGTCCAGGGAACCAGCCCAGTGACCATGAATCTGGATGGCTTCCACCGTGGGGGACAGGACCAGAGCTGGGATCAGGGCAGGGATACAGAAGGCGGGCACAGAGAAGGCGGGCCTGGCGTCAGGGCTGCGAGGCCAAGTGCAGAGGGTCTGCCAGAAACCTGGCCTCGGTCTCGTCACCGTCCCCGCTTCCTGCTTAGCCAAGCACCTGAGAAACACCAGGTTGCCCGACTGCTCAGAGGAGGGGCCCCTGCTCTGCTGGGGCTGCCTGGGGAGTCAGAGGCGCTGACGCTGCTCCAAAGGCAGCTCCACGGCCTGGGGGCTGTCCTCTGTGGGGCTGGCTGCAAAGGGCACTGTACCCCCGTCGGTGTCACTGGGGACCTGCCCTGCCCAGCGTGCCCAGCTAGGACCAGGCTGCTTCTCCCATCTCCTTGGTCCCGTCCAGCCCAGCATGCTGACATCCCCATCCTCCTCCCTTCAGTCCCTCACTGACTAACCCCCCGCCACATGCCCGGGCCTCTGGAGCTAGCTGCCAGGTTCACACCCGGCTCTGCCGCTGCAAAGCCTGGGGAAGGGGCCCCGCCTGGAAGAGGAGGCTCACAGTGCCACCCTGGGGGGTGGGCGCGAGGAGAGAGGAGACGGTGCAGGTAAAGCGCCCAGCTACTAGCGCTCCTCTCAGACTACTAGTAATAAAACAACAATTATGATAATAATTCCAAAACTTTTGTTACTGTACTATTTATTGCCAGGCATTGTCCTAAGTACTTTGGAGGTGGCAGGGAGCTTAATTCTCTCAACACTACAATTTGCATTCCTATTTTCTCCTTTTCCAGATAAAGAAACAAAGGTATAGAAGGTATAGAAAACATTGGTGACTCCCTGAAGTTGCTTGGCTAAAAAGTAGCAGTGGAAAAACCCCCACCCAGACTTCTCGCCCCCACCAACACACACATCACCCAATTCCTTCCCAACACCCCAAGACCCAGCCTGGTCTCTCTTCCATCCCCATCCACCTCAACCTCCATCCTCAGCTGGGGACTCGCACCCAGCCTTGGCCTCCAGCCCCACGTCTCTCTTGCCCTCCCCGTCCCTGACCAGCTCATCCCAGAACCTCCCAGTCCTCCCCTCTGCCCGGACCCTGACCCACCCTCCTCTGCCCTCGCTCCCTGCCCTCTCCCAGCCCGCTTACCTGAACCACCTCCGTCGGTCCAGGGGCAGTGGTCCCCAGGGGCAGGGTGCTCTTCTCAGGGATGTCAGGTTCCTGGGTGGTAGCCGGCTTGGGAAGGGCCCTTGGCCTGGAGGTAGCTGTACTGACCAGCCTGGGTGTTGGGGCCTCCGTGTCCAAGACAGCCACCGTGGTGGGAGGGGAGGGCACCTCTGGGGTGGTGGCCCGGGTCGTGGCTGCCGTGGTCAGTGGAAGAGGAAGAAGCCCCCGTATACCGGTGGTCCTTATGACAGAGGTGGTGGCCGTGGAAGGGGGTGCCACAGGGATGCTAGGAATGGCGGTGGCCACTGTGGCAGGCACCAAGGCCACGGTTGGGGCTCCTGTGGTTGTGGCGGCAGTGGTGGCCACGGGAGTGGAGATGGTGGTGGCTCTCTGGCTGGGCTCTTCTGGGACCTCTGTCACCCCTGGGAGGCTAGTGGCTGGCTCCGGGGTGGGACGCTCAGAGGGGAGCTCTTCGAACGGGGTGCCCATGGGCTGGACATCCATGGTAGGCAGCACAGCAGCTGTGGTGGACACTGCCAGGGCCACGTCTGGGCTGAAGCGCATGGCCGTCTCAATGCCTGACTCCTGCTCGAAGTCTGAGGGGTAGGGGAGAGGAGAGAGCTAGGGATCCGGGCGACTGTGCAGGTGTGGGCACGAGGATCCCCGGGAAGCAATGGCCACCAAGATAGGGGTCTCTCAATCCTCACTCTTTGCACGGTTTTCCCAGGACAAGACGAGGGAAAGGAGGAAGGCACAGTCTGGCCACAGGTTACCAGCTGGCCGATGGCCGGTGAATGTTCCCCAACTCCTCTCTGCCTAGCCAACAATTCCTTTAGGGGGCCACCTCGTCCAGGAAGTCTTCCCTGACCATCCCCACCCACCCAGCCTGGGGCTTCTAACTGGTTGAATCCAGGCAGTGGTACCTAAGGGCCCACTGGCCACAAATTGCACTAGAAGGTTGGGGAGCGGGGAGGGGAAGGGCATTCTGGGAAGAGGCAGCAGGTGCAGGAAGGAGTCCCTGAGGCACAGGCAGAGGACAAGAGGTAGGAGAAGACCTTCCTACAAGGGAATGCTTGAGCAAGCTGGGGGACTCACACCAGGTCAAGTGAAGGGACTTGGGAGGAAAGAAGGGAGAAGCTGCATCAGCTCCTAGAGGGCCTGAACCAGGCCGAGAAGTGAAGAGAAGCCAGGGCGGTTTGGGAGTAGAGACATGCCCATCAGAGATGAATTTAACGAAAACTAACATGCAAGAGGCTTTAAAAAGTGGGCTACAGTGGAAAGACCAGAGGCAGGGGCTGCGAGCGGCCAGTTCTGCGGCACACAGACTTCCTCCCGTCCCATCAGACCTGCCCTGTCCTCTCACCGGGCTCCAATCTTAGCACACACCCTGTTTCAAGCTCCCTCCCTGTGCCAGGCCCTGATGGTTTATACTGACGCCTTCCAGAGACTCTGAAAAGAAGGTACACTTATCACCATTCATAGGTGAGAACACAGAGACGCTGAGAGGGAAGGCGGCTAAAGGGGGCGCAGCTATTAAGTAATAAAGTTCGGACTCGAACGCACACAATCCACTGGCCTTTCCCAGCGCCAGCCTCGGACCCCACCCTTTCCCATCAGGGCCCTAACCCCGCCCTGGCCACAGCTGATTGGGCCAAAGGGGCCGAGCCAATCAAATGGTCTCCACTGAGGATCTGCCTGGCCAAGTTCCTCCAAGTGGCTGGAACAGTACTGCAAACTGGGTTACAGAGGGATGTCTGTGTTCCCACAATGCAGGCCACAGGTCTGCACAGAGTCCCAAGCCACACCCCGGGGAGCCCTGGCTCGGAGGCCTTAAGGCCCTAGTTCCACCCCCAGAAGGATGGTTGGCCCTTCTCGTGCTTGAGGCCCACGAGCTACCCCTGCCTGACTTCCCCTCCCCCGGGCCACCACTGAAGTGAGCCTGCACGGGCTTCTGTTCCCTGAAACCACAGCCTTGCGGAGGGCACTGGAGGCAGGCTGGTGTGGCCAGCACCGCACGCACACACGCACGCACAGGGAAAAGCAAGAGGAGGCACTTACAGCCTGAGCCGGACCCCGAGTACAGGTCGTCCAGCTCGTCGTCCGGGAAGGCGTCGTCGTCCCCGGAGCCCTCGAGGTCCACTGGCCTCTCAAAGTTCTCACTGCGCCAGCGCTGAGCCTGGGGAGGGCGGAGGCAGGCACGGGCTCAGCACCTGAGGCCAGCAGGTGGGAAGAGCCAAGGTGGGTCTACTCCCCACTTCCTGCCCACCCGGGGCCAGGGCAGAAGCCCAGCTTGCTGACGGCCACCACCACTGAGGACTGCAGTCGCTGTCCTGATCGGAACCGCTGGGCAGCAAAACCAGGTTTAGAGCCAGAATGCTGGATTTGCGTCCTGGCTCCATCACTTCCTAAATGTGTGGCCTGGGGCAAGTTACTTAGTCTCTCGGTGCCTCAGTTTCCTCATTATTCATAGCAGACGGCACCTGCCTTACCGGGTAACGTGTGATACGTGTGCTGTGCTGAGCGGACCCGTGGGCAGCAGGTGCTCCGCACAGGCTGGTGTCACTCTCAATGTGGCCAGCGTCCCAGACCCTCTGCCACAGAGGACAGAACCAGGCCTGCCTACCCCGGGCCACCAGAGAGCATGTGATATGAGGGGATTCAGGCTCGGATTGAGGCACAAAGTCTTACACCTTAAAATCCCACAGGCAGGGCAGTTAGTCCCATCAGACAGACATGGTGTGGGGGGATCAGGGGCTCCGGGAAGAAGTTTCCTTGGATAAAGGTGGGACACAGGGAGAGAAGGGAATGCAGGCCCTGGCCCTGGCCTGGGTCCTCCCCAAAACAAGGCAGACCGCCCACCATTATCTTCCCCCGCCCCCAAGAATCTCAACAACAGAGTCAGCTCAGGGCCTGATGCTGCCTCAAGGGTCTCCAGGGGGTCAGGAGGGCTGAGAGGGCCTCCTCCCAGGATCCAGCTCACCAGGCGCAAGACCCTTCCTGCAGCCAGAACCTGGGAAGACAGGGAGCTGGGCTTCCTCAGCTCGGACCATGCCTCCTAACTGCACCCCTGGGCTGGGAGCCAGCACCAAGGACATCCAGGACAGGAGCACAAAGCCCCTGGGAGGGGCCGCTTTGGCCCCATCTCCAGCCACACCTTGACCCTGATTCCAGACTGAGCCCCAGCCCCAGTCCCTGCCCCCTGAGAGCTTTCAGGAGGAAGGCAGCAAGGTTGACTCCCAGTGCTCAGATCTGAAAATTAGCCCTTGAGTCTCAACAGCTGAAATAAAGAGAGAACAGCAGAGGGAACAGAATACACAAAGGCTCCGAGGTGGGGAAGAGCAGCCTGTGCTCCCAGGGCCGGCCCTGCCCGCCCTCCACCCTTCCCCAGGGTCCCTCTGCACCCCCTCGGTCACTGGGGTCCTTCCACCCTGGCCCCTCTCTGTTTCTGGAACGGGCCTGGTCTCTCCTGCCTCTTCTGCTCTCGCTGTGCCCTCCGCTCAGAACACTTCTTCCCCACCCCTTCATCCTCTGACGTCATGCCAACTCACTGCCCCATCCCTTTGTTCGAGAAGCCCTCCTGCGCTGATCGGCCAGAGCACCGTCTGTCACCGCTGTGAGCTGTGCCTGCTCGCGTGCTCGCCCCCACCAAACTGTGCCTCGAAGGAGGCAGGACTGTGTCTGGCACACAGTAGGTATTCAGCAGGAAATATCTGTTAGGGAATGGAACTGCAGTCGGGAGATGTGACGGGGGCAGGACACGGACAGCAGCAGCCGTGGGAGGGGCCCGTCAGAGGCCTCAGGCGTCCCGCTGCCGACTTCAGGGAGCAGGAGTCTGGCTGAGCGTGTGCACAGTGTGACAGGCGTGGAGGCCACAGAGGGTGTGTGAGCAGGAGAGGCGCAGGATCTACACTGTGTTCTACTCTCAGCCTCTCACGCCCCACCCCCGACAGGCCCCCTTCCGGAGCTCGGAGACAGAGCTAGAGAGAGGATCCCAATGCTGGCTTCCTGCCCCCAGCCTCGACCACCTGCTCCAAAGCCCTACCCAGGCCAGTCAGGGCAGGAGGCCAGGGCAGGGGGCCAGGGCAGGGGGCCAGGAGAGTCCCCTCCCCCACCCCACCCTTGTTCATACACACACACACTCTCTCTCTCTCAAAGTAATGAATTAATCAGTATTTACTTGCTACCAGTGAGTCATGGAGTGGAACAATTAGTGTAATTGCTCCCGTGACTAATTGCTGGGTCTTCCTCCGGTTTAAACATTCCAGAAGCCCGGGGCAGCCACCGTCCAGCTTTCCCCAGCTCCCACCTCCACTCCCACTGCCCACAAAAACGACCCCCAGCACCTGAGATGAGGAAGCTGGAGGGTTGCCTACACGGCCAGTACCCACAGCTGGGCCAGCTAAGCTGGAGTCCCTTGGAGACTCTGCTCATTTCTGAGGCAAACCGCCTGAAGCCAGAGACTGCAGCTCAGGCCCACGGTCACCCAGCAGGGTGGGGACGGTGCAGAGACAAGGGCTCAGACTCCACTCCTGGGTGGGGCCGCCCTCACAGTCTCTCCATCCTCCCAGGCAGGCCAGGGAGACCTGGAGCAGGGAGGAGAGGCTCTAAGAAGTCTGTGGTCCCTAGGGACTCCCAAACCGGGGTAAACGTGAGGGCTGAAACAGGGAGTCCTCATGACTCCTCAGTGACAAGGGCCACCCAGCAGCCCCTCATGCCCTGTTCCCAGAAAGGCCAGAAGAAAAATCCAAAGACCACCCTCCACCCCAAAACCACAGACCCTTGAACAGACAAACCCAGAGACGCAGAGAGCGAATATGCATGCTGTGAGTGAACGCTGACGCACACTCACCTAAGGCAGCAGCCAAAGGTGCCACGTGGGGGCGTGTCTCTGGGCGCAAACCAGCACGTGCGTGTGGGCGGGCGCTGGGCGTGCGCTGCGCAACTCTGAGGCTCACAGACAAGCATGGAGCCTCCTGTGAACCCGTCAGCCTCCACTCAGGTAGCTCTCACCTAGATACTACTCATCCCCGTTCAGTAGCCATTGACATGACAACCGTTACCATGACGACCATCTCCTTCATGCCAAGGACCAGGTGCTCCAGCTCCCCAGAGATGGGGGAGCGGGAGAGGGACAGATCACGGAGGAACAGAGAAGATGGCAGGGAGGGAGGTGGGCAGACACACGGGACGAAGAGACGGGGACAGAGAGAAGCCAGGGGTCAAGGGGCACGGGTGAGGGAGAGCTCCCTGTGGCGGACGGAGAAGGCGAGAGTGGGAGGCAGAGGGAAAGAACTCTCTCACATCGTAATTTAGCCTCACGCTCATCAGACAAAGCTGGGGAAAGGGCCCTGAATCCAAGAGATTCTTTCCGAAAAAGCAGCAGCCCCCAGACAGGGTGGAGGGAGGGGTGGCCAATAAGTAGCCCGGTCCCCCCTGAGCTCAGCCTGGGAAGCTAACGCTGGAAAACCCGGAGACCTGTAGGGGGTGGAGGTGGGGTGCAGAGTGCCATCTTGCCCAGCACCTGCCCCAAGATGCTGAGTGCCAGCTCTACTCCTCCCTGGGCCCGCTGGGGAACCGGGGCTCGTAGGGGGGCCCATGGGGGGCTCAGTGGGGCCCTCCCAGGAGCACAGCGGGTGCTGCTGGTGGCAGCAGCTCCCAGGGGGACTGAAAGGAGAGAGGAAAGCAATGGGGTGGGGGACTGAGCCTGGGCGGCAGCAGGGAAAGCCTCAAAAGTCACAAAATGCCAGAGGAGGAGGGTGACAAACAGCCTTTGACCCCCAAATGACCTTCTATTTGCATAATCCAGGCATAATTAGCATAATTATCCATGCCATTCCCTTAAAGGAGAAGTGAATCGGAATGCCCCAGGGCTCTCTGGCCTCTCCCTGACCCTCACTGCAACCTTCCAGGTAAACTTACTGTGCCTGATACACACACACACACACACACACACACTACAGCTAACAATCCAGCACCATCCTCAGGCACACACCACACATTCCCAGCACACACAGCCACACCCTACAAAACACCCCACCCCCGTGAATACGCATAATTATGAGCAACATTTACAGTTCCAACCCGTGTGCCCACCTTAGCTCATGGACCATAGAGCCCGGCACACGCCACCTCATGCTCACCCACTCCCTACACCCCTAGCTACGCATGTGTACACACACACACACACACGTACGCTGCTCCTCACCTACCACACCCACGGGGGCCCCAAACTTCAGAAAAATCTCATCGGCACGTGGGCGGCACACGCCTCACCCAGGGCACACACCGACCCCTCCCCATGTCCAAGCACATCACTGCACACGTCCCCACTGCGGTGGGGGCAGGGACACTGCTGGGCTCTGACATGAGGCTCACACCTTGTGAATGCCATTGCCCCTGTTCACACCCCCCACAGCCACCACACACACAGGCCCAGGGTGCAGGCAGGACAGTGTGCCCACCGCAGAAGCCCCTGAGGCTCTGCTTCCCACTTCGTGGGTCCCAGGAGCAGACACCCAACTGAGCAACCAGCGAAGGTCTGAGATCCCCAGCGGAGCCACTGATGGGGCTCCGGGGGTTGTAGAGACCTCTGCCCACCGCCTCTGAGGGCCTGGCCCAGGCCAGGTGCTGGACGCACGCCACCTGCACAGCCTCCTTCGGTCCCCATAGCCTCCCAGGGTTTTATGATCCCCATTTCCCAGATGTGGACACTGAGGCAAGAGTTTAGAACTGAGACATGAACACAGGTCCTCAGTCTGGAACCCACGTGCTCAGCGCAGAACTACCCAGAGCCACCACACAACCCGTGTCCGCACATGTGAGCACTTGGCAAACACACGACAAACACACCACGTGCTCTCACATGCCATTCCACCCACGAATCCCTGAACAGGTGCCCACCTCCCAGATGACCCATCCCCCAGTCCCCTCCACACATGAGCACCATGCACATCCCGAGGCACACTTACCTCCCGGGTACACGCAAGCACACACGCACAGCATCCTTCCCAATGGACTGCCGTGGCCCTGCCGTTTTCCCTCTGTGTCCCCCACCCCCGTTCCTCTCGAGCTGACCCACACAGCTTCACCTCGAAGAGGCACCTCAGGCTCCCGCAGAGATCAGAGGGTCTCCCCAGTCACCCCCTACCTCTCCATAGAGTTTCTGGTGAGGCACCCAGAGCAGCCAGGTGTCAGGTAAGTCTCCTTGCTCACCGAGTGTGGGGGACATGGGTAAGGAGGAAGCCAGGGCTCCTCCCGCTGCCCTCAGCCTTCTGCCAAGACCAGAGGTCTGGGGTCTCTCATGCCCAGCCCCATCATGAGCCTTCCCAGAGAAAACGGGACAGCCCAGAGGTTAGGCTGGAATGAATCAGTGCCCCCCCCACCACCACCCGTGAGAAAGCGGGCACGCCCCCGAATCTCAGGCATCTCCATTGTCTCATCTGTAAAATGGGGTGAGCACCACAGGGTGTTGCCCGTGGAGTTGCTATGAGACTCAAATAAGGCCACGCAGATAACGAGCCATGCGGGACCGACACCTAGAACTGAGCGCTGGATGCAGCCGCGATTACTGCTAGTCACGCGGCCTGTCAGCCGCTATCACTTCCAAAGGCTTCATCTCATTTACGTCTCACCGTCCTCACGAGGGCAGTAGAATCAGGGCTATCGCATCCACGCTGCAGATGAGGCTACGATGCCCAGAGAGGTTAAGAGGCTTCGCCAAGGCCACCCAGCAGGGGAGAGGTTGGATGAGGAGACAGAAAGGGCGCATTTTAGACACAGACACAGGCGCACAAATTAGGTCAGCTGGCGGGAGGCCAGGAGCCCAGCAGCCCTGGGCAGCGCTAATCATGTTGCAAAAGCTTAGAATAAAATCGAGTGTAATTAATTCTGCCCGAGCTTTCTCCCCGGCACCAGCCAGACTCAGGCGCTGCTCTTGTGGTGACTAGACACAACGTGAGCAGGGATTGGGATCCCAGCGTTTGATTCAGACAGTCTCAGGTTCAAGTTCAGCTCTGCTTCCTTGCTGAGTGACTCTGAGCAAGTTACTCAACCTCTCTGAGCCTGTATGTGGTTACATGGGGACCATAATAATTCATACTCCATAGAGCTGCTGTGAGAATGAAGCGAGATAATGCACCGAGAGTAGGTCAGCACACGGGCCGCGCTCAACAGTCGCTTGTTGGCGTCACCGCGCCACGTTTGCCCCCGCAGGGCTCACTCGGGGCTAACCCTTGGCTCCTGAGTGGTCACCGAGTCCAACTCTCCCTTCTTACAGATGTGGGGACAGAGGCCCAGAGAGGGAAAGGACTTGCTCTACCCCACCCTCTGCTAAGAGGGGTCAGCGGTGGAGAGTCCCCAGGCCAAGTAGCGCTCAGAGAGATAAAGGGATCTGTCCAAGGACGCACAACTTAACAATCAGCTCCTGGAGGCAGGGTGGCCCGAGCAGAGGCCCCTGGGTCCCTTCCGGCTTCACCCCCACCAGTCACCGTCCCCAGAAGGCCCTCAGTCCTGTGAGAACTCAGTGCCCCTCACGCTCACCGGCTCCAACCCGGAGACCCACAGCACCACGGCAGGAATGTGGGCCGGGGCCAGCTCTGGGCAGCAGGACAGCCACAGGGGCTACACAATGGACAGCCGGGCCGGGGAGGGGAGGCCTCGGTCCCCACCCGAACCCGTCCACAGCTGCCCTGGCTGGGAACACAGCGCCCACCGCATTCGCCTGCTGCTGGAGGGGGTGAGAGGCACGAAGGCTGCATCTGCTGGGGAAGGGGCCACAGAACCCAGAGAGCAGAAGGGCCTGGGGCGGGGTGTGCAGAGCGGGAAGGGGGGCCCAGGCTGAACTTGACATCCCACCAAAAAAGATCAGCAAAGCCCAGATGCACACTGTCGCTAATACCCGCCCCCCGCTTCCAGATCTCCCACGGGACAGCTCTGAGGACAGGAAGCACCCCTTTGGGTCCATCTCATCTCAGCCGACTGCTCTGACGTGGACGCCTGGAGCAGAGCCCTCCCTAGCCCGCACCTCGATTCCACCATCAGCTCCAGCCTGTCCCCTCTCGCTCTCTCCACTACCCACCCCTGTGCTTCCACCACCCTCTCAGAACACCCCTCCACCGCGGGGCACTGCCCTCCTCCACGCCCACCCGGGGCCCAGACAATCCCCTCCTCCCTCCTGCGCCCTTCGTCACCCCATCTGTAAAAACGAAGTCAAGCCTGATGTCCTAAGGGCCTTTCTGATTCTGACACCCTGGGCGTCTAAAAATTCAGCCGCAGGCCAAAGGGATCCAGGGCAACGTTATTTATAAGCGAGAAAAAGTGGAAATAACCTCCATTTCCAGCAGCAGGGGACTCGTCAAATACGCTAGGGCACCCCCTAACGCGGAACCCTACGCGGCCCGCGGTCCCTGGGTTTTCACAAATGCGCACTGTTGGACGAGGCCTTTAGAAGGCACAGGCGCACAACGGAGGGCTTTCAGTTCTTATGTGTGTCAAAGGACATTTAAGGGCGCGGGAAAAGGCACGCACCGACGGGGCAGCGCTGTTCGGAGGGGCGTGGAGACCGCTCAGCCTCTCGCACCTGGAGGCCTGGGGCAGGTGCTTGACCACCCCCCCCCTTTCCCGGTAAACAGAGATGGCCACACCCACCTCGTGGGGTTACTGCAAAAGACCCCGTGCCCTCGTGTTAATGAACTGCCCGATTCGTGTTAGTACGGTCATGGCCATTAGCACGATCATCATCGAGTTTAAAAAATAGGTTACAAAAAGCATACAAAGAACTTGTCCTGCCTCGGTGAACTCCCTACGAAAGTGCACTTCTAAACGCTGAATTCTGCTAACGGTTCCCGGAGGCTCTCTGTGGGCAACGGGATTGCAGGCAGTTTTCATTTTTTTCTCAGGACCTGGTATTTTCCAGTTTCCCACAATAAACTCAGAGTCCTTTCTTTGTAGGAACAGCGCATTCTCTCTGAGCACCCGTCTCAGCCATCCTCCGGGCTGCGATACTCCCTTCATTCTGCCGGGACCCCACCGGGACTGCTGCTGAGGGAACTTAGGAGCAAACGGAGGAACCAGCAGAAAGGAGAGCAATACAAGAGCCCCGGAGGGCGCTGGCGGGGCCCGGGCCCGTGTGTGGGGTTGGGGGGGGCCTCACCTCCGCACCCCAGCACCAGCCTGGCGGGCAGCCCCGCTGTACCCAGTCCCCAGTCCCTAGATGCCTCCCTTGTCCGCTGTCATCTCCTACCAGCCCAGTTCCTGCCCTGCCGTCCCCGCCGGTCCCAGCCAGTGCTGGCGGGCCACTCTGGAGCTGCTCACACGGTCCCCTATCCTAGCCGGAGGATGACGATGCAGCCCTGGGAAGACCAGCCCCTTCCTCAACCCAGGGCTGGGACCCCCCCCTCCCCTCCATCAATTCCCTGCCACCTGCCCTCTCGCATCACGGACGCACGGACACACATTTATTCCTGTCCCCAAGCTCGCACCTGAGAGCAGGAACCCACTGAGGCCCAGTCCCACTCTCACCCAGTTCACCCCCCTTGCTCCTCCCACACTCAACCTTCCCGGTTCTGGGAACTCGGGCGCCTCCAGGCTCTCTCCATGATGCTCCTGCCTCCTGGAGCACCCTTCCCTGCCTCTGCCTGGCCAGCATATCCCCGACGGGTCAGCCAGCACAAGCAACCCTGACGGACACCACTCTGTGTCAGGCCCTGTTCCAGGCACGCGGGTCCACAATCAGAGGGCTGCGTGCTCGGTCAGCTCAAACGGCACCTCCCCTCGAGGCCTCCACGCGCCGGCCACCTGCCTGCTCTGAATTAGGAGTCCCTTCTTCAGGACTCAGCCTCTACCGTGTTGTCATTTACTGGGGGAAGAGGGGACACCAGCCATGCTCCCACCACTCAGATGGGCCCCTTCTATGTCCCACTGAACCTGCTTCACCCCCGGGAGGCAAGCACTGCCGTCCTCACCTGGAGAGGAAGACACTGTTAGGCTACCAGCGGGGGCACAGCAGGATTTGAACCCTGGCCTTGCAGACACCGGATCCTGTGCTCAGTGAATTCCTGAGCCCCTGAGAACGCACACAGGGTTGCGACATGACACTCGCTTTGCAGGGCTCTTTTCCGGGGGAGGCCTGGCCCATTCCGTCCCTTCCATGAAGAGCAGTTAACGGCCAGCGCAAGGGAGCACTCGCTATGTGCCCGGCTCTTCTTCTGTATGCACATGGGCAAACCAAAGTTCAGAGAGTTAATACCAGCAACTGCCCCAAAGTCACACAGCAATGGAGCCAAATTTGATCCCAGGATTGGTGAACCCTAAGGACCGTGCTCTTTGTACTGCAGTGTGCGCCCACTTCAGCCCTCACCAGTACCCCCACCAGAAGCTCCTCCCCCTGTGAGGCAAGCCTCAGAGTCCACATAACTCTTCCTTCCCCTGCCCCAGGGCCCTGCACAGAGACAGACAGAGATGGACAGACTGACTGAATGCCTGGAAGTGAGCAGAAAGGGAGGGCAATTCCTGCTCCCATGACAGGCGG